>JAJPUD010003316.1:147359-161763 GCA_023553655.1 Myrmecobius fasciatus | reverse complement strand
TTCTCTGGGTGTAGATGGTTCTGTTGATCACAAGACCATTGGAACTGGTCTGAATCATCTCATTGTTGAAGAGAGCCGCATACATTAGAATTGATCATTGTATAATATTGCAAATGCCATGTCCAATGATCTACTGGTTCTGCTTGTTTTACTTAGCATCAGTTTATGCAAATTTCTCCAGGCCTCTATAAAATCATCCTGCTGATCATTTCTTACAACACAACAAGATTCCAAAGCATTCATATACCATAACTTATTCAACCATTCTCCAATTGATGGGCATTCACTTAGTTTCCAGATTGTTGCTACTACAGAAAAGGCTGCCATGAACATTTTTGCACATTTGGGTCTCTTTCCCTTCTTTAAGATCTCTTTGGGATATAAGCCGAGTAAAAAATACTGCTGGGTCAAAGGATATGCACAGTTTGATAACTCTTTGGGCATAGTACAAAATTGCTCTCCAGAATGGTTGAATCCATTCACAATTCCACCAACAATGTAGTAATGTCACAGTTAACCCACATCCCCTCCAACATTCATAATTATCTTTTCCTGTCATCTTAGCCAATCTGACAAGTATCTTAGTGGTATCTCACAGTTGTCTTAATTTGCATTTCTCTGATCAATAATGATTTAGAGCCCCTTTCTAAATGACTGGAGATGGTTTCAATTTCTCCATCTGAAAATTGTTCATATTCTTTGAACATTTATCAATTGGAGAATCGCTTGAAGTCTTATGAATTTGGGTCAATTCTTTGTATATTTTAGAAATGAGGCCTTTATCAGAACCCTTGAATGTAAAAATGTTTTCCCAACTTATTGCTTCTCTTTTAATCTTGTCTGCATTCATTTTGTTTGTACAAAACCTTTTTAATTTAATATAATCAAAATTATCTATTTTGTGATCAATAACGATCTCCAGTTCTTCTTTGGTCACAATTTTCTTCCTCCTGCACAGGTCTGAGAGGTGAACTATCCTATGTTCTTCTAATTTTTTTTATGATATCATTCTTTATGTCTAGATCATGAACCCATCTCAACTTTATTTTGTTATAGTGTTGGTGTGGTTCAATACCTAGTTTCTACCATACCAGTGTCCAATTTTCCCAGAGTTTTTGTCAAATATTGAATTCTTATCTCAAAAGCTGAGGTCTTTGGGTTAGTCAAACACTAGATTACTACAGGCACTGACTATTTTGTTCTGTTAACCTAACCTATTTCACTGATCAACTACTCTCTTTCTTAACCAGTACCAAATGTTTTTGATGACCACTGCTTTGTAATATAGTTTTAGATCTGGTACAGCTGGGCCACTTTCATTTGCATTTTTTTTTCATTAATTCCTTTGAAATTCTTGACCTTTTGGTATTCCTGATGAATTTGTCTGTTTTTGGCCTGCTTATGCTTGCCCTGCCTCTCTCCCTGCCTCTAAAAAAGACCTTTTTTAGAGATTTTCAAAATTATCTTCTGCTGGTAATTTCTTACACTCCCAGTATTTGTGGGTTCTGTCAGTGCAGAGCTAATTCAGAGGCTGGATTTGCTAATTAGTCTGAGGGTCATGAGAAGAGCTCAGAAAAAGACGTGTGACTTCTCCACCATTTTGGCTTCTCCCCCAAACATTACCTATTCTTAAAGAGCTCTAATAAAGGAGAAAATATACAGATAACTATATACAAAGGAAGATATATTCTGAGTGAATTATAAATACTCAGTTATGAAATCACTAGCATTAATAGGGAATAGGAAGATTTCTTATAGACTATGGAATGTTAGCTGCAAATTTAAGGAGTTCAGAGAGAAAAGGAGATGGAGATAAAGAGGGAGAGAATTTCAAGGTTGGAGAACAGACAACAAAAACATTTGGAATGTTTTATCCTTAAATATTATGAATTATAAATAGATTTTGGACATACTTTATGGCTCCAGAAGGAATTTTTAATGTTCTGAAACAAGGCCTTTATTATTGATTAAAAATGGATCCATGATAGCAATTAATATCTTTCATATTTTTTTTCCTTTTTAACTTTTGAAGAGCAAATAATTATTAAAGAAAAAAATCTATTATATTTTTGGTAATAAGTAATTTTACCAGATGTACTAAATTTTTTCCATTGTTTCATGTTCAAGACAGAACTGTGATATTTGCAAAAGGTAGCATTTATTTTGACTTTTAGCATAGTTCTTCCAAGGATTCACTTTTGTTTCTCCCTTCATTGATCTTTAACAAAATATTTTCACTTCCTTTCAAATTCATGAATTTATTCACAGCAATATATATTCATGACATAAAATGTTACAATATCAGTATTTTTACTGCATTTATCTCTTTTTATTTGGAATATAATATAGCTTTTCATAACCATACTATATCCATGAATTATATCCCATCAGTTCTAAATGATACCTATGTAATCACATTTAATTCCTTAGACCATAATTTCTAGTTCTTCTTGTTTATCCTCAACATTCTGAATATTTGTTTATAATCTAGAGTATTGGAAAAAAATATGAAATGTTATATCAGATTTAGAAGGGGCCATCAAAGTCATTTTTAAATCTCCCTTCCTAATTTTATAGAGGTGGAAATGGAGAGCAAGAGAATGAAGGTCACTTTTTTGAAGTCTGAAAGGTAATGATAGAATTTAGATAGAATTTGAACCTATTCAAGTTTTCTGACCTTCAGTCCTGTGTTCTTTCCATAACAACAAGCTATCTGTCAGTCTGGATCCTTCTTCTTGGATAAAATCCACATGAAAACCAAATAAATTACTAATTTGGATTTGTCATAGAATCATGGGATGGGTCCATTTCAAATGGAACTTAAAGGATATTTTATCTGCTCTTCAATATTGTATATGGTCACACTATGTTAAATGCTGAAAGTTCATAGAGAATGACATAATTAAAGATTTTTTTTTTAAGAACTTGAGACTTTAGAACATATTGTGGTGTAAGGGGAAGAGGTTATAGAGATCATAAAGTTCAAACTCCTCATTAGACAGATTTAGAAACATGGAAATAGAGAATGAATACTGGAAAGATGAAATTATCAAGGCCATCTAATTACGTGCTACAAAAGATAGAACTAGAATGTCTATTTTAGTCATTATGCTTACATATTTAAGGTGAAGTTAATTTTCAGATTTTCATTTTCTTTTTGGGTGCAAAGAACTTTATTTAAAATACTTAATATTTGTTATAACAAAGTAACTTGAATTCTAAGGTTTGGGGATATAACCTTATAGTGCTTATAACTAAAATGCATTTATTGTGCTTTATTTTATAATTTGATTCACTAAACTTAACCTAAATGTCCATAAAATTTAGTCACTACAGCCTCGTATTTCTTAAATAAGCATATTAGAGTTATTGAATAATGAAGGATTTGGCAAATCTGACTCAGAGTTGCTCAATCTGTACATATTTTGTATTGATTTTCTTTCCTTAAACTATATTCCCCTCCACTTGCCATTACAGTTTTGAGAAATTCAGTGATGCGATTTTTTGGGTGTCAAGATATTAGAAGTCACCGAATTCATTTATTCCATCTAATAAATCCAAAGAGAGATTGCTATCCTGAGGTTTTAAAAGGAAAGAATAAAAAGTGAATTATAGTGGCAGTGACCTAATTAGAAAACTCACTTAAATAATACTACTTCACAACTATCCATAGTTAAGAGTTTTCAATTTATTTACACATGTATTATTTCTTATTTTCACAACTCAAGCTGGAAGTTAATACTTGTAACATGATTCAAGTGATAAAAATGAAAAGAAAAATAATTTATAACTCAGAAAATTTATATATACATACATATATACAGACATGCATACATGTATTTATATATATACACATATATGCATAAATATAGACATTCACACATGTACATATACACATTTATACAAATACACACTCACTATATATATATACATATACATGTGTATATAATATATATACATACATGTATATATATATGTGTGTGTGTGTAGTTTATATACACACACACACACACACACACAAATAGTTATCTTGTCACACAATATTATCAGCTAGCCATACAATATTACATGAACCTCCAGCAAATTGTGTGTATTTCTATAGAGGCTTTAACTATAGAGGCTAAGGGTAAGAAGAGTTGTACCAGATGATAAGACATAGGTTGCAACAATAGTACTGAAAGGAGAATCCACATTACTGAGATAACAGATTTGACCAAACACAAATGAATTGAAGCCACTGTTGATGATCTTGTTATTAGAATGCCTATCCATCCAGACTGATGACTATTGTATTTCTCTGCATCTTAAGGACCTTTTTTTCTGCATTCCTTCACAACAACCCAGTGCACATCGTCAATCTCTTGGCTAAAATTATGGATTGTTTTTGTGATGTGTTTTTTGATTTGCTCATTTTTTAGAACTAGATTATTTAATTTCATTTGCTTTTTATCTCCCTGCCCTTTTATTGAATATAAGTTAATTGCATTGTGGTATGAAATGGAAGTATTTTCTATTTCTGCCTTTCTATATTTGATTGTGAGGTTTTTATTCCCTAATACATGGTCAATTTTTGTGTAGGTGCCATGTATTGCTGAGAAAAATGTGTACTCCTTTCTGTCCCTATTCAATTTTCTTCAGAGTTCTATCACACCTAACTCTTTCTAAAATTCTATTTACTTCTTTAACTTCTTTCTTATTTTTCTTCTTGTTTGATTTATTTTGTTCTGATATAGTCTGTTGAGATCCCCCACTAGTATAGATTTGCTCTCTATTTCTTCTTGCAGCTCTCTTAACTTCTCCTCTAGGAATTTGTCTGCTCTACTACTTGGTGTAAACACATTTAGTTATCATTACTACTTCATTGTTTATGGTACCCTTTATCGAGGTGTATTTTCTCTTCCTTTTCTCTTTTAATAAGATCTATTTTTACTTTTGCTTTAACTGACATCAGAATTGCTACCTTTGCTTTTTTTTTTTTTTACTCCAGGGGAAGCATAATAAATTATTTTGCCTTTTATCTTTATTCTGTATGTGTTTCTCTGCATCAGATGTTTCTTATAAACAACATTTTGTAGGATACAATTCTTTTTTTTAATCCACTATTTGCTTCAATTTTATGGGAGTGGTCATCTCATTCATATTCATACTTATGATTATCAGTTCTGCATTTCCCTCCATCCTATTTTCTCCCATGTATATACTTTTGTACTCTTTTTTTCATTGTCTTTAGTGATGTTTTTTTCTCCATGCCATCTACTATCTATTTCCCCTCCTCTTTTTCTCAATAGTATTTTGAACTACTCCACTTACTACCTTATCTTCTATCACCCCTTTCCCCCTTCTCTGACTTTTCCCCCTAATGTTTCTGCCATTCCTTCTATCCTGTCCCTACCCTTTTCTCCACCTCCTCTTTCTCCTCCTACATCTTTATGGGGTTAGATACATTTCTATACCCAAATGAATGATTAAAGTATTCCCTCTTAGAGCCAAACTGATGAGATCAAGCTTCAGACAATGCTCATCCCCCTCCTTTCTTTCCCCCAAAAGTCTTTTGAGTTTCTTGGTATGAACTAATTGTCCCATTTTATCTCCCCTTTCCTCTTTTTCCAGTACAGACTTTTTCCATCACTTAATGTCTTTTTCTTTGATGTTATCATATCAAAGTTCATTCATAATCACATCCTCAATGTCCCCCTATCTGCCTCAGGGACAGATATAGTTCTCAAAAGATATAGATATTGTTTTTCCATCTAGGGATGTAAACAGTTTAATCTTTAAATAACATATATATTGGGGCAGTTAGGTGGCGCAGTGGATAGAGCACCAGCCCTGAAGTCAGGAGGACCTGAGTTCAAATCTGGCCTCAGACATTTAACACTTCCTAGCTGTGTGAACTTGGGCAAGTCACTTAACCCTGATTGTCTCAGCAAAAATAATATAAAATAAAATAGCATATATATATATTTTCCCCTGTTTATCTTTCTATGCTTCTCTTGAGTCCTGTGTCTGCAGATTAAAGTTTCTGTTTAGTTCTGTTTTATTCAATACTAATCATCAAAAGTCTCTTACTTCATTTAATATGGATCATGTCCTCTGAAAGATGATGCTGAGTCTAACTGGCTAGTTAATTCTTGGTTGTAACCCTAGGTCCTTTGCCTTCTAGAATATGGTATGGGCTCTCTGATCCTTTATTATAGAAGCTTCCAGATTCTGGGTGATCATGACTGTTACTCTTTGATATCTGAATTTTTTTCTGATATCTTGAAGTATTTTTTCCTTGAGTTAGTCTCCTTGAAGTTAGTTTCACAGCAATGTTTTTGGGATTTTCCTTGGGGGATCTCATTCCAAAAGTGATAACTAGATTCTTTCAGTGAGCATTTTTCCTTCTGTTTCTAGAATATTGGGGCCATATTCCTTAATGATCTCTTGTAGAATGCTATTTAAAATCTTTTTATTGTCATGGCTTTCAGAAAGGCCAATAATTTTAAAATTGTCTCTTTTGGATCTATTTTCCATTTTTTAAATTATTTTCAGTTTGTTTGATACATTCTTTATGTCTTACAAAGTTGTTAGCTTTCATTTGCCCTGCTTTACTTTTTAATGCATGATTTTCTTCAGGTAGCTTCCTATGATTAGAAATAACTTTAATTTCTTCCATCTGAAAATTGTCCATATCCTTTGATCATTTATCAGTTGGGGAGTGGCTTGTATTATAAATTTGAATCAGTTCTCTAAATATTTTAGAAATGAGGCCTTTATCAGAAATCTGAGATGTAAAAATTTTCCCCCAGTTTTTCTACTTCCCTTCTAATCTTGGTTGCATTAAAACCATTGGTTCTTATTCCTTGATTGATATTAGCTTTTGTATCTTTTTCATTTGGCAAATTCTACTTTTTTAAGGAGTTGATTTCTTTAGACAATTTTTTTCCTTCCTTTTCCAAGCTGTTGACTCTTGCATACCTCTCATTTTCTTTCTCATCTATTCTTCTACCTTTCTTATTTGCCTTTTTGTCTTTTATGAGCATTTCAAAGAAGCTTTTTTGTGCTTAAGACCAATTCATATCACTCTTTGAGATTTTTTCTGTGTCCTCACCTGAGCTGATGTTTTGGTCTGCCCTGTCACCATAGTAGCTTTCTATGGTCAAGGTTTTTTCCTGTTTTTTGTTCATTTTCTTTCCTTTTTATTTTTATTTTTTTTACTTTTATGGTTGAGCTCTGCTCCTGTGATAAAGGTAGTTTTGTCCCAAACTTCCTGTGTAAATTGGAGCCTAAGCTTTGAGCACAGGGGTCCCTTGTGTTTGCAAGGAATAGCTTTGCCTTCTCTTTTTATGAAACTGCAAGGTTTCCCAGAGTTTGCCTTTTGAGCTGGGACTGATAGCTTTCCCATTGATTTGCTTCTTTACTGAGCAAGGACTGAGGGCCTTAGTTGCTGATTTGCTGTGATTAAGACCTTCTTAATGGCTTTA
Organism: Myrmecobius fasciatus; assembly: GCA_023553655.1. Classification (NCBI taxonomy): domain Eukaryota; kingdom Metazoa; phylum Chordata; class Mammalia; order Dasyuromorphia; family Myrmecobiidae; genus Myrmecobius; species Myrmecobius fasciatus. The sequence continues at coordinate 154,297 of JAJPUD010003316.1, read as the reverse complement.
CTGGAGGCTATCTGAACTGGCCTGAACATACTTTTCACCCCAGTGCGATTGATCTTTCTTGAAGTTTTTCCAGGATATCTTGAGCTGGTGAGTGGTTTCATTTTATCAGACTCTGTTCAGAGGATTGAGGTCATGTGGTTTTCAAGGGAAAATGGAAGAGCTCCAGCAACTTCCTGGCTTTATTCCATCATCTTAACTTTACACCTGAGAGATGAAGCATAAATGCTTCAGGTGTGTGTGTCTGATTGTGAAACTTTTAGGAGTCTAATTAATCTTGCAGATTATTTATCAGAATGTTTTTAAGTACATAAAATAAATACATAGGCCTATAAAGGATAACAATTATAGTGAAATATAGTCATATATATGTATATATTTAAAACAAGTTTATAGAACCAAAGTTAAGAATATCTACCTCAGTGATTCAGGTCAGTTCCAATGGTCTTGTTCTGAAGAGAGCAGAGAGAGGACTGTGGGTACTTTTTGTGGATCAAAACATAATATTTTTCACTTTTTTGTGGTTTCCTCATATTTTGTTTTATTTCTCACTTTATCCTTTTTATATATTTTTTCTTGTGCAATATGATACTTGTGGAAATATGTATAGAATAATTGCACATGTTTAACATATATTGGATTATTTGCCATCTAGGGAAGGAGGTAAGGGGAAGGAAGGGAGAAAAAAAAATGGAACATAAGAATTTGCAAAGGTAAATGTTGAAAATTATCTATGCATGGGTTTTAAAAATAAAATGCTTTATATTTAGATATATAAAGAAAACAGTGGAATAGTAAAAAAAAAACCAAAAAATGTCTATCTTAATATAACTAAGTTGCATCTTATAATTTACCACATCTAAGGACAATTTTCTTTCCATTATCCATGTGCTATCAGAATGAGAAACCAATTATTCACATAGTATTTCACTTTTTATTTTCCTTTTCCTCCCTACTTCCAAATTTTCTACTTATAGACATATGTCCTTTCCTAACATGCTTCTTCCCAGTGAATTCTATTTTAGATTCTCCTATAATATCTTAAGTAAAAGAAAAGGTAATAATAAAATATTTATTGAATAGCTATTATATAAAACCATCTCTCTACCCTCTGTTATTCAGGAAGACCTGCTGGATTTTTTCATGAAAAAAATAAAAAAGAGAATTATTTTTTTTCTAAATTTAGCATACAGTGTATAAAGGAGAATAATGAACGATATATTTGGCAAGGTATTTTTTTTCCCAATTTGTGAGGAAACTGATTAAATGACAATCAGAAAAGTTAGTCTGGTTGAACTTGTATATGTACAATAAATTCTTCTTTAGTGAATCACAGAACACCATCATTTTTAGAAAAGAAAACAACTAAAATTGCAAGTCACCCAAAGAATAAGGAAAAGATGCCGAGAAATCTGTAGCATAAGACCAACAATAAATTGTAAAAATTGATACCAGTGACATCTTCCAGGAGGTCCTGGCCAAGAATGAGAATATATACAATCTGGAAATGATAATATGTCTGCTCAGTAAATATCCTTTCTAAAAATAATTTAATTCTAACTGGCAGTCATTGAAGAGTATACTGGAATAGCGCTTAGAAGGAAGAGAACTACAAACTCATAATCCTTCAGGGTTACTTCTAAAATGAGGAGGAGAGATATTGTAGTTACTCTCCAGTCTCCATGAGGGAAAGTAGTTTTTAGGGAAATGCAGAGAAAAGCTACTAAAACATTTTGTTGAAAATCCATGGTGCATTTGTTTGAATTTAAATTAGAATTGTAATGGACAGCAAGTTATGAAGAGGTAATTTTCTGTGCTAGATGTAAAAAAAAAAAGGATGAAATGCAACAAAAGTAAGGTACAACAAAATCTTTATGGTTAGGAGCTTTAAATGTTACAAGGCTAGATAATAAGTACTTATTAAGCACTTAATACATGCCATTCATTATGCTAAGTGCTAAAAAGACAAAAAGAATGATAAAAAAAAAACAGCAACTTCTGACCTCAAGAAATTTATGTTCTGATAAATAAAAACAGAACACAGAAGATAACTGAAAAATCAGCAGTGGGGTAAGAAGAAAGGTACCTATTCAGGGGAATTTTGTTACAAGTCAGAAAATCAGAAGTATACAGCCAAGGAAAGATTAAAGCTTGAATGGCCTGAGCATCTTCCAAAAAGAAGAGCAATTCAACAATGGGAAAAAAGGATTAATATGAAGGAGGAATATTCTCGAGTTTGAAGACTGCAGGGAAAGATCAATATTCCTGGGATAGATTGTCCTGGAGTAAAATTTCAGGGTTATATAGCAACTAAGGAATAATAGCAAAGACCAGAAAGTCAGAAGTAGAGCTGGAAGGGAAATATTCTTGCAAAGTGGTAACACACATTTATATACTTTTTCTTCACCCTTCTTAACTTTCATCAAATATATATACACACACAGACACATATGTGAATTACACACACACACACACACACACACACACACACACACTCCAGGAAGTGCTGAAATAAGACTTTTTATGCCAAAATCTTTGACAGCATAGCATTATTTATGTGGATAGGTATGGGTAAGTAAGCGAGTTAATGTTGCAATATTTTAAGAAACCAGCTGTTCATAAGCCAGGAATATTTCTGAGTGTCGTGAATGATCAATTGCAAAAATAGGTTGGAAATTTTGCAACTTCCCAAACAAAATGTTTAAATTTAGAGAGTAGGTTTTCTTCCGCAAGTTTTTCACATTACTTCAGTACAGCCCTCAAACTGTGGCTTTATCATTTTGAGACTGTGGCTCAGTTTTTGAGGTATGTTTTTCTTAACCCCCAAGTACCACTAAATTAGAGATGTCACAACCCTCAGGGGCACATGAGAATTGCACATTATACCACATCTACTTTTCATTTGATCCCAGTAGGCTTGGTATTTCCCCAAATTGCTATGTAGAAAAGCCAATTTAATTTGATTGAAGTATGAACTGAAACTTGTAAGCAAAATATAATAGTCATTTTAAGGTTGAAAACTGAAACTTTGATTTTTATCATTCTATCTAAAATTAGTTCTCAAGTTTCATGGCCTTTGTCATTCCCATCTCCTTAATACCACTTCAAATTCTATTCAGATTTCACTTATGGACCTAGCCCTACCATTTCCACAGGGCCTTGCCTTATCTTTCTATAGTGTTATCCCATTTAAAAGAACAAAGCATTTTAGGATTATAAAATTATAGATTTAGAGATGGAAGGACAGTTATGAAGTTCAACTTATTAATTGTATTGATTTTTTTTTTAAATAATGCTTAGAGAAGTAGAGCAACCTGCCCACATAACCAGTATGTGTCTGAGAAAGGATTGGCTAAAATAAATACTTTTATTCCCATGTTGTAGATCCTGAGGCATAAAATATCCACATTTTACAGGAAATAGTCCAATAGAAACCATTATTATTTGCTCAAATTCTCGGACTTAAGTGTTGAACGTCAATTAGAATCCGATTTTTCTTTCTCTCTTAATAGACATTCTCTCATTTGTTGATCTCATTCCTAGAAATAGTTAACTTCTATTTTGAGAATTCTAGTGACAGGAAGCTCATTACCCCCAGGCAGATTTAGTGAATCTTTGAATACTTGTAAAATTTAGGAAGTCTTTCCCCTAACACAATGCCTAAATCTACTTCTTTATGACTTTTATCCTTGTTTTAAATTCTTTTCTTTTAGTCAGAAAGAACTAAATCTACTCCTTACATCTGACAGACCTTCAAAGATTGAAGATAAGAACTAGTTCAACACTAATTCTAACAGATTTTTATTCCAAATTGCTTTTCATTCACAATCAGAACTAAGGAGATTATCTACTTCATCAACTGACAGACAATATAGTGCCACAGAAAGAATTTCAAAAGAAGAATCAGAATTCTTGTCTTTTAGTCAAAGATATATCATTATTTACTCATTTTGCTACCTGTAGCAATCACCTTACTTTTCAAGTCCTGTTTCCTTCATTGTTAAATAAGGATTTTTGAGCTGATGCTCTCTGAAATACCTTACAGCTCTTAACTTCTGTGGCTTTGTGAAATGACCTCTTCTTATCACTTCCAGCACAGGGCTTCCATGATTCTATATGTGACAGTTTCAATTTCCATTTAACAGTATCCTTTTACCCCAACATTAAGTTTATAGACTAAGAAAAGTATATCTTAAAATACCAACAAAATTTTTTTAATACAATTTATGCAATTTCTAATGAAATGCAAGTAAGATGTAGAGGAGGATATAAGCAGAAAATGTTGGCATTATAGAAGAAGATGGAATATATTCCCAAACATCAACTGGTGGTCATTTTTTCATCTTCCCTTAGGTCCTTCAGGTAAGAACATCAGATTAGATTTAGCATAATGTCTTCTGTGGAAGAGCAAAAGTATTTTACTGGTAACACTGAGATGCAAATGTCCTGCTGTTGGATTCATCTCCCTGAGGTGTCAGCTATTTACTTCACTTTCACTTCCACTTCAATTGTGCAAGGATATTTGTAAAATTTTATTGGATGCTTTCATGGATCCCTTTGAAATATATTTAATCTGTAATAAGGTTGAAATCCCTAATAAATGAGACTACCTTGTTACTGGGTCAAAGAACTGACTGATACAGGTAGAATTTATAACGGAAATGATTTATTCATTAAGTAACTAGAATCTGCATGTAGCATTTTGCCAAATGAAGAAGTAAGTGAATCAAGGTTCTACCATTACATTCCTTTTTCTTTGAGTGAAATATTAGGTATATCAAACAACAACAAAAGACATTGAGTTAATGATTAAGTACACATATTGTTGTTTTTCAGTAGTTTCAGTGATGTTGAATTGTCACTATCTCATTAGAGATTTTCTTGGTAAAAATATTTGAGTGGTTTGCCATTTCCTTCTCTAGCTCATTTTACAGATGAAGAAACTGAAGAAAATACAATTAAATGACTTTCCCAGGGTCACACAGATAGTAAGTATTTCAGGCAAAACAGATTGGAATTCAAGAAGAGGAATCTTTCTGACTCCATGACCAACACATTATCAACAGAATGAAGACTTGAAAAACATAATCATGTACTCACAGTTAACTGCCAAATATAATATTCTTTGTAAAACAAAAAAAAAATTGAACTAATCTTCAAGATCTTACATCCATAAACTTTTGTTTATTTTTTTTTTGGATAATTGTAATACAATTGATTTTCTTTGCTATATTATATACTTCATTAAACAACAATAACAACAACAAAAAAACCCAGAGATTTCATCATATTGCAAGATTGCCTCATTCATACTTTCTGCCACAGGGAACTCTTTGAATGAAGGACAAAACAGAGAGTTCTTCTCAAAAACTGCCTTTCTGGAAAGCACTCAGGTCAGCCTTCTGTTCATTTCCTATCCAGTGGTAAAGAAGTTCCACTTTTGGACTACTTTATCATGAATGGGCCCTTAACTTCCTTCCATTTTAATCTTCCATTTGTACTTTCATATGGTGTCTTATCCAATAGTATGTGATTTCTTCAGAGGAAGAATTGTCTTTCTCCATATTTTTTATCCATGATGCTTAATATAGTACCTGGCAAGTGACAGGTCCTTAATATGTAAGTAAGCCCTGATTGACTGTCTATGTCCAGGGAGTTAGAAAATAAAAGAAATGGCATATCCACTTCCTATCCCTACTTTGAGTCACTCCCAAACATTAAACAATATTTTCTACTTCATTTGGTTTTGACATCTCCTACAAATAAGATCAGAGATTTTGCTTAGTAATATGTTAGCAATAGTTAAAGGATGCATCTTTTATTAATTTATTTATTTTTGATGAGGAACAAATGAATAACAATGAACATTCCAGGAATATATTTAATCAAAAAACTTATAATGGTCTTGGCGACGATTCATGGAATGACTGACATTTCAAAATTAGGCTAAAAGTCTTTCCTTTATTCTTAATTTTGGGAAACAAGGACCTTTGGGGTTTTTAAAGGATAAAGAAAAAGAAGAAATTTCAGAGATCCACAAATCAAGAAGAGGTGCCCAAACAAAAATGTCAAATGGGTTTAGAAAGGTGGGTTAAAAAGAACTGATAGGAAAAAAAAAAAAACAAATTTTGCCTGCGCTAAACATATTAACCTTTAAAGTAAAGCCAGTGACTCACTTTGGAGAATGGAGATGGAATCTTGCACTCTTCTACTGAGTTGGAAAAATCATTTATTAATTTATTAAGTCACCTCTCTTCTTCAACCTCCATTTTTTTCTGAAAATATCACATTTGACAAAAATGATCATTATCTCTTCCAAGACTCATATTTTAAAATCTACATTGAAAAGGTTTTTTTTTTTTTGTTTTTTGTTTTGTTTTGTTTTGTTTTGTTTTGTTTTGTTTTGTTTTGTTTTGTTTTGTTTTAGTGTAAGAATTCATTTTTTAGATTTTTAGTCTCCTTTGCTGGATCCTTAACAAGATCATGCCTAGCAACTAAAGATACACATAAAAGCTCTATACTGGGTCTTCTTTTCTTCTCTTTTTACATTATATTCTTTGATAAATCTCATCAACTCTTTTTTCCCCTGTGGTAATTAGGGTTAAGTGACTTGCCCAGAGTCACACAGCTAGGAAGCTTTAAGTGTCTGAGGACAGATTTGAACTCAGGTCCTCCTGACTTCAGTGCTGGTGCTCTATCCATTGTGCTTCCTAGCTGCCCCTCATCAACTCTTTTCAGTTAACTACCATATATATATAAGGATCTATTTTTTTCAGCCCTAATAACTCTCCTGCACTCCAGTCTCACATGACAAATTGCTTTTTTGATATCTCTATTTGGGCATTCCACAGACCTCTCAAAGTCAACATGTCCAAAGAAGAACTCAGTATTTCCCTCTCTCTCTCTCTCTCTCTCTCTCTCTCTCTCTCTCTCTCTCTCTC
>JAJPUD010003316.1:125364-140688 GCA_023553655.1 Myrmecobius fasciatus | reverse complement strand
ATGAATTCCCAAATATTTTATACTATCAACTGTTATTTTGAATGGAAATTCTTTTTCTATCTCTTGCTGCTGAACTTTATTGGTAATATATAAAATGGCTGATGATTTATGTGGATTTAGTTTGTATCCTGCAATTTTGCTAAAGTTGTGAATTGTTTCTAGTAGTTTTTTAGTTGAATCTTTATGGTTCTCTCTATATATCATCATGTCATCTGCAAAGAGTGATAATTTGGTTTCCTCATTACCTACTCTAATTCCTTTAATCTCTTTTTCTTCTCTTACTTCAAAAGCTAACATTTCTAAGAAAATATTAAATAATAATGGTGACATTGGGCAGCCTTGTTTCACTCCTGATCTTATTGGGAATGGTTCTAGTTTGACTCCATTACATATGATGCTTGCTGAAGGTTTTAAGTAGATACTACTAATCATTTCAAGGAAAAGCCCATTTATTCCTATACTCTCCAGTGTTTTTAATAGGAATGGGTGTTGGATTTTATCAAAGGCTTTTTCTGCATCTATTGAGATAATCATATGATTTTTATTAATTTGGGTATTAATATAATTGATTATGCTAATAGTTTTCCTAATATTGAACCAGCCCTGCATTCCTGGTATAAATCCGACTTGGTCGTGGTGTATTATCCTGGGGATAACTTTCTGTAATCTCGTTGCTAAAATCTTATTTAAAATTTTTGCATCAATATTCATTAGGGAAATGGGTCTATAGTTTTCTTTCTGCGTTTTCTCCCTACGTGGTTTAGCTATCAGCACCATATCTGTGTCATAGAAAGAATTTGGTAGTACACCTTCTTTCCCTATTTTTTCAAATAGTTTATATAGTATTGGGATTAATTGTTCTTTGAATGTTTGGTAAAATTCACATGTAAATCCATTTGGCCCTGGAGATTTTTTCTTAGGGAGTTGATTAATAGCTTGTTCTATGTCTTTTTCCAAAATAGGTCTATTTAAATAATTTATTTCCTGTTCTGTTAATCTGTCCAATCTATATTTTTGTAGATATTACTCCATTTCATTTAGATTATCAAACTTACCGGCATAAAGTTGGGCAAAGAAACTCCTAATTATTACTCTACTTTCCTCGTCATTGGAGGAAAGTTCTCCCTTATCATTTTTGAGACTAATAATTTGATTTTCCTCTTTCCTTTTTCTAATCAAATTAACTAAAGGCTTATCTATTTTGTTGGTTTTTTCATAAAACCAACTCTTACTTTTTTATTTATTCAATAGTTTTCTTATTTTCAATTTTATTCATCTCCCCTTTAATTTTCAGAATTTCCAATTTGGTATTTAATTGAGGGTTTTTAATTTGGTCTCTTTCTAGCTTTTTTAATTGTAAGCCCTGTTCATTGATCTTCTCTTTCTCTGTTTTATGCAAGTAAGCATCTAGAGATATAAAATTACCCCTTATAACCGCTTTAGCCGTGTCCCACAAATTTTGGTAGGTCGTCTCATTGTTGTTGTTCTCCTGGATGAAATTTTCAATTGTGTCTATAATTTGCTCTTTCACCCATTTGTTCTTCAGGATTAGATTATTTAATTTCCAAATAACTTGTGGTCTATTTTCTCCTGGCCTTATATTACATGTGATTTTCATTGCATCATGATCTGAGAAGGATGCATTTACTATTTCTGCTTTTATGCATTTGATTTTGAGGTTTTTATGCCCTAAAACATGATCAATTTTTGTATAAGTTCCATGAACCCCTGAGAAAAAAGTATACTCCCTTCTCTCACCATTCAATTTCCTCCAGAGATCTATCATACCTAACTTTTCTAGCCTTTTGTTTATTTCCCTAACTTCTTTCTTATTTATTTTGTGATTTGATTTATCTAATTCTGAGAGAGCAAGGTTGAGATCCCCCACTAGTATAGTATTACTGTCTATTTCTCCTTGCATCTCTGTTAGTTTCTCCTCTAGGAATTTGGATGCTATACCACTTGGTGCATATATGTTTAGTATTGGTACCACTTCATTGTCTATGGTACCCTTTAGTAAAATATAGTTTCCTTCCTTATTTCTTTTAATTGGATCTATTTTTGGTTTTACTTGATCTGAGATAAGGATTGCTACCCCTGCCTTTCTTTGTTCACCTGAAGCATAGAAGATTCTGCTCCAGCCCTTTACCTTCACTCTATATGTATCTCTATGCTTTAAATGTGTTTCTTGTAAAAAACATATTGTAGGACTTTGGATTTTAATCCAGTCCGCTACCCACTTCCATTTTATGGGAGAGTTCATCCCATTCACATTCACAGTTAAAATAACTATGTCTGTATTCCCTGCCATCTTATTTACCCAAAGTTATGATTTTCTCTTCCCTTTCCCCTCTCTCCCTTCCCCCCTCCCCAGTACTTTGCTCTTGATGACTACCTCCCACCACTAATCCTCCTCCCTTTAAAGTCCCTCCCTCCCCTTTATACCTTTCCCCAATCCTTCTATTATTTTATCCCTTTCCTTTTCTCCCCTCCCTCCTACGTTCCCACAAGGAGGGTCAGGTCTTTCTATGAAGCCAAATGTGTCTGATATACTCTCTTAGAGTCCAATCTAATGAGAGTAAAGTTTACACAATACTCATCGCCCTCCCTTCTTTCCCTCAATTATATTAGATCTTCTATTCTTCTATGTCTTTATGAGATTTTGCCTTTTTTTACCTTTTTTATTTTTACTTTATTTTGCCTCCTTTCCCCTCTTCCCCCCTTTTTCGTTTTCAGTATGGTATCCCTTCCTCCTCTAATTTCTTTTCCATTATTATCAAAGAAAAATCAAATTATACTGCCATTCTTTAAGGATACCTATAGTAGAAATATAGTTCTCAAGAGTTTTCCTTTTTACCTTTTTATGCTTCTCTTGAGTTCTCTATTTGGAGGTCAAATTTTTTGTTCAGATCTGGTCTTTTCATTAGAAATAGGTGAAATTCTCCTGTATCATTGAATGACCATCTTCTTCCCTGGAAGATGATGCTCATTCTATCTGGATAACTTATTCTTGGCTGTAATCCAAGTTCTTTTGCCTTTTGGAATATCTGGTTCCAGGCCCTTCGATACTTTAAAGTGGAACCTGACAGATCCTGTGTAATTCTAATGACAGTTCCTCGGTATTTGAACTGTTTCTTTCTAGCTGCTTACAATATCTTTTCCTTGGTGAGATAGTCCTGAAATTTGGCCACGATATTCCTTGTGGTTTTAATTTTGGGGTCTCTTTCTGGATGTGATCGGTGAATTCTTTCAATGCCAATTTTGCCTTCTGATTCTAAAACATGAGGGCAATTCTCTTTCATGATTTCCTGGAAGATAGCATCCAGGTTCTTTTTTTCATCATAGCTTTCAGGGAGTCCGATAATCCTTAACTTGTCTCTCCTGGATCTGTTTTCCAAGTCAGTTGTTTTTCCTAGAAGATATTTCATATTTTCTTCTATTTTTTCATTTTTTTGTTTTTGTTTGACTGATTCTTGAAGTCTTATTGAGTCATTTACTTCTATTTGTTCAATTTTAATTTTTAAAGTATTATTTCCTTCAGTTATCTTTTTTAGCTCCTTTTGTAGCTGCCCAGTTGAATTTCTTGATTCAATGCATTCTTTTTCCATTTTGCCAGTTTTATTTTTCAGTGAATTGTTGTCTTTTTCCAATTCACCAATTTTGTTTTTCAGTGAATTGTTGTCTTTTTCCAATTCACCAATTTTGTTTTTCAGTTCACCATTTTTATTTTCCAGTGAATTGGTGATTTTTTCCAATTCACCAATTTTGTTTTTCAGTGAACTGTTTTCTTTTTCCAATTCACCAGTCCTATTTCCAGTTTTTGATATTTCTGTTGCCCTGATTTCAATTTATTTCCCCATTCTTCTTTTAGCTCTCTTTTGAGATTCTTAATGCAATCATCCAGGTAAGCCTTCTGAAAGGGCGACCAACTTAAGTCTGTCTTTGTGGCTTCATCTGGGATTGTTTTCATAATGTCAGGATCTGGGGACTGTTTTGTTTTTTCTCCGTAAAAGCTTTCTATGGTGAGAGCTCTCTTCTTCTTGCTCATGATTTAAAGTTGGGATATTGGTCCCCAGCAGAAAAAACTGCAACAATTTGTATTTGCCCTGGGGCAGTTTGCTGAGTTGACTTCTGGTCTGAGGCTGGTCGGGCTAGATTCACACTAGGACCACGTTTTCAGCTGCTCTTGATCCACCCTTTACCAAAGGCAGATCTGCCAAAGCTCCTGCCCGCAAGCAGAGCAAAGTGGCCCAGGCGTCTCCCAGGGGCTTCTGGGTGCCTCAAATCTGCCCCTCTATCGCAGCCCTGACTTCAGCACCCGCTGGAGTCTGATAGCGACCGATTTTTGATAGAAGTGCGTTTTAGTCCAAATGTTTGGCGGAACTCTCACTCCAAAACCAGTTCGAAGGCTCACTTTGTCTGGTTCTGAGGGAAGGTCTTAGGAGTTCACAGAGAAAGCTGTCTGCAGTTTGCCATCTTGGCTCTGCCCCCCCCCCCCGAGATAATATTTTTAAAGAACATAGTCTAATATCTGGCATGTATTAGACAGTCAATAAATGCTTGTTCCTTTCCTTGTTCAAATTTGTTATCATATATTCATGGTTCAGTTATTTTTACTCATATTCAACTCTTATGCCCCATTTGGCATTTTCTTGGCAAATATACCACTATGGTTTGCCATTTCCTGCTCCTACTTATTTTATAGGAGAGGAAACTGAGGCAAATGGGGTTGAGTGACCTAAAGGGTATGAGGACAGAACTCAGGAAGATGGGTCTTCCTCTCTCCAGGCCCAGAACTCAATCAACTGCTCCACCTAGCTACCTTATCAGAGATAATTTTAGTTCACATAATTCTATGGTTTTTCTTGGGAAAACCAAGCAATTTCTTTGATAATGATCTATGACAAATCCAACAGACTAATGATAAAAAATATTATCCACCTCTAGGAGAGAATTGATAAACTCTGAATGTAAAGTGAAACAAGCACTTAATTTTTTTCTTAATTTTTATTGTTTTATTTTGTTTGTGCTTTCTTTTGCAACATCCCTTATATGGATATATATTTTGCATGACTTCACATGTATAATTGGTATAACCTTGCTTGCCTTCTTAAAGAGAAGAAAAGAGTAGGAGGGAGAAAGTTTAAAACTCAAAATTTAAAAATAAGATTATTAATTCTTACATGTAATTGGGAAATATTTTATGAAATAAATAAAATAATAATAAATAAAAAACCTACCCATAAGAACTGAATATAATTCTTCAAAGGGAAAACCAAAATGAATATTTAATAAAATAGAGCATTTTCAAGCATTCCTGATGAATAGGTTTGCAGAGGTAAGTAGAAAATTTGACATTAAAATACACCAATCAAGAGAGAAGAAAAATGTAAGCTTTAAAGAAAAATCAGAAGTTACTCAAAAAGGTTAAACTGGTTGTACACCTAAAGGGGAAGATTATATATACAACTCCTAAGAATGTTATCATTATTGGGTTATATAGAAAAAGTCTACATAAACAGAGGGCAGGAGTATATTGATATAATCTTCAAGAAAAGAATGGAGAAGTGAGAAAGATGGATACACTGAGAGAAGGAGGAAGGGAGAGATAGAATGTAAAATTTTTTTTGACACAAGATTTTTGCAAGGAAAAACTTTTAGAGTGGAGGAGATAATGTGGGTGGGGAAGGGAAGCAATCCTTGAATTTCACTATTATTGGAGTTGGTTCAAAGAGGGAATAATATTTTTACACACGCAGTTGTGTATAGAAATCTGACTCAGTAGGGAAATAGTAGGGGAAAGGGAGAGGACAGAGATAATTGTAGCTATTTTCTTGTATTCCCAAAACCTTCCACCTTTACATGACATATGAACAGTGCTTTATAAATGTTTGTTAAATGATTAAGTACACCAGCTTTTTCTCCTTTCCTTATTTTCTTTGTTATATAATACTCAGTTGTAGGTAAACCTGTGGGATTTGTCCTTACTTCTCTTTTGGTGATCTTATATAATTGTATAACTTCAATTTTTAACTTTAAAATAAGGATAATTAACACCTCCTAGGTTTCTAGGATCATGTGAGATAATATGCATAAATTATTTCATACAATGCTTCATATATACTAGGACATTAGAAATATTTATTTCCTTTCCTTTACCCTATATCTAAAGCACTTATCTCTCCAATGAGTGTCAGTCATACATTTATGTTAACTACCAGACAGTTCTCCTCTGATATGGTGCTTAAACCTAAAAGCCAATATATGTCTGAAAAATGAAACAAAACAAAACAAAATCGAAATCAAATTACATTTGCCACCCCAAATTCTCTCTCATTTGAACTTTTTTGTTTATCTTAATAGCAGCACCATTTTCTGATTCACCCCAAGCCATCTTTTTCTTTGCCTTTTCTATCACATAAAATAGATTAATAAGTCTGGTCAATTCTGCTTTCACAATACCTCTCACATCTGTATTTTCCTTTTCATTTCCAATAATACTTGTTTAATTCAGGCCTTCATAGCTTCTTTCCAAAAATATGTGTAATAATTATTTTTCTCTCTTGTCTTTACCCTCCATAGTATATTCTTCAAGTTTCAATTCAACACATTTGCTTGAACTATTAATATTAATTTTGTCTTTAGTATACATAAGGTACTAAGAGAAGTTTTGGGTACACAGATGACAAACAGCATGCATACTATTCTTTTCATCTAATGAGGATATTGGTAAGAAAAGTAACATGTACACAAATAAGCTACAAGGTTAAATATGACATAGCCAAAGAAGAGCTAGACAGTGTTAATGAACTCAGGACAGGAAGATCTGAGTGAAATTTGACCTTAGACACTTACACACATTTGTCATGTAATAAATTTGAACTATGAAAGTAATTTCAGAATTATAGGACCATAGATTTAAAGTTGAAAGGGAGCTCAGAAGTTATCTAGTGTAACATTCTCATTTTAAAATGAGAAAATTGAAACCCAGGAATTTCACTTGCCCAGAGTCATAGAAATATTCCCTTTGACTTAGTAGGCTTAGAACCTCTGCTTTCACTCTAAATATAGGACTCTTTTTACTGTACTATAATTTTAACCCCAATAGTCCCTTGCTTAAGATCTTCAGAAGCTCCCCATTGCTTACCAGGTGGAAGGTAAAAAAACACTGAGCATTCAAAGGGACAGCCATTTTTTGACCTCTGTTATCTTAAACGAAGCAAGTACTTGGTAATGTCTTATGCTGAATTCTTTTGGTCTTTAAGATCCACCAATTCACCTTTCCAAGCTTAGCATGGCCCCTTTTACCTGTTCTACATACTTTATTCTATTTGGCCAATTAGCAGTTCTTGCCCTGCTCTTTTTCACATGTACATAAGTTCTTGTTACCATAAGTATCAATGTATTTTCTCTTTAATATCAGTAGCAATGCTTTCATCCATGGGAGCATAATGTCCCTCCTTTTCAGCATCATTTTGTACACTGTCCTCTCTATTAGATTGCATGGTCTTTTAGAGCAGGAACTGTATTTTTTCCCCTTATTTTTATTTCTAGAACTTAACCACAGTGCCTTGTACATAGCAAGTGCTTAATACATGTTTACTGAATTTAACTGAATTGTTCAATCCATTTCTTATACTTGAAGCAGCCTCCTTTCATAAGTTTATCGACAAAAATGATTCCTTTCTTTCATGGGATTCACTAGGTAAGTGAATTTTATTTAAGACATTCTAAATGCTTTCAGTTACAAATGAACTGATGCCCCCTTCTGATCACATTTTTGAATATCATTAAATGTGATTTTTCCTGTATGCTTATTATATTTTATTTGCATTACAATTATTTGAAAACATTTAGAGTGAGGATAACTAGCTTCAAAACCTTCTTGTGTCTACCTAGGAAAGTCCATTGAACTCTATAACACTCAGTTTCCTTATTCAAAAAAGTGGGACTAATCATGTGCACACTCTCTCTCATAGGATTGTTGTCATGAGAACAATATATAAATTTCAATAGAATTTAATTTTTCCAAATACATACAAGGATGGTTTTCAACATTTACCTTTACAAATCCTTGTGTTCCAAATGTTTATTCATCCCTTCCCCCCAACCTCTTCCCTAGACAGGTCTTTCTAAAATCATTAGCTGGTTGTTTCTTAGAGAACAATAATATTCTATAAAATTCATATACATAACTTATTCAGTCATTCTTCAACTTACTGGCATACATTCAATTTCCAATTCCACTACAAAAAGGGCTGTTACAAACATTTTTGCACATGTGTGTCCTTTTTCTTTTCTTTTTTATTATTATCTCTTTGGGCTACAAACCCAGTAGAGACACTGCTGGATCAAAGTGTATGAACAGTTTGATAGCCCTTGGGCACAGTTCTAAATTTATCTCCAGAATATTTGGATAAGTTCAAAACTCCACCAACAAAGCATTACTGTCCTAAACATTATGTAAATCTTAAAGCTATATTCAATGATTCATATGTTTTTGTGTTTGATCCTCCTGCTAGAGACTGTAACTATGTTCTCCATATTTCAATCTTCAAGGCTTAATATGGGTCCTGATATGTAGCTGATGCTTAATGCATGTTTGCTTAATTTGAATCTTAATTAATTGGAAAGGGATAACAAAGAGTCTGATTGTTAATCCTACAATAAAAAAGAAAGAAAGAAAAAGAGAGAAAGAAAAAGAAAAAAGAAAGAAAGAAAGCAAAGAACACATGAGTTGGGGGGGAAAAAGCATCCTTCTTTCTTGTGATTTTGTGTTTTGGGGTATCAAAAGCCACTCTAAGGTTTTAGGGTCATCATTATAAGAATAACCACTATCACAACCATAAGAACAAAAATGTGATATTAAGGTGTTTGTTTGTTTTTGCAATCTTCCATTGTCTTTAAGCAGTGACTTAGTTAATTTTAGTGACAATACCAGGAGAGATTAGGGAGGAGAATCATTGACTTTTAAAAGCAGTGTTTTGGGAATTTTAGATATAGCTTATTTGTGACCTTGCTAGTGGAAGTTGTGACAACTGATAAGTGAAAGTTGTCCAAAAGTTGTTAATTTCTGAATATCTTAATCATTTATTTAGTGATCCCTGATTTTTTTCACTTGCTCCCTTTGAGAATTTCTCTTGATAGAAGACATTTCCTGTATAACTATTTAACAAAAAGTCATCAACAGAACCTTCCTTTCTCTCACTTCCATATGACTAAATTCAACAATCCCTTTACCATTATATTTGCTTTCAATGGACAATAAATATGTTGGGATCCTCTCTTCACCTTTCTCAGATCTCTAGTTTCTTGTTTGAATGTGCTTAATCATTTTCAAATTTTCCTTTTGACAAACTTAATACTCAAATAACTATTACTTTGCAATGCATATACTGTTATGCCGATTTTTCAATCACTGAATTTTTTTTTTCATTTTCTGAGGAAAATTGTACTTCATTACAACTCTATTCATCTGTGAGCTAGGTAGACTCCAATGCTATTCCAGATTTGCTTGAGTTCCTTTTTCTTTTGTTTGGGTGAGGGCAGAGGAAATAAGTTGGAGGAGATACATGTCGTATGTTACTTTTTACTAGCATATTTATTCTGTCATTTTCTCATAATAGAAATCCCATATTTACAATTTGCACTTTCTTTTACATTTTTTAGGTTCAAACTTACCACTACTTTGCCTCAGATCCTACCTTTTTGTGTAAGAAGATCATAACCAGAGTACACTACCCATCTCCTGAGGAAAGGATGCTGGGGCCAGATTAGGTATCTTAAATTTGCCCTGTAGCAATCACTTCCTCTATAGAAGTACAAGGTATCTTCCATCTCATAATGCCAACTCAGTCTTCCAAGTGGGATATGGAGAACCTTCAATGCGAAGAAAAGCAACCCTATCTTTGACTTCAGCTCTCTCATTTCCTGTTGTGCCAGTCTTTTGAGGAGAGTGATTGATATACTCATACCTGATCATACTTTTCACATCCCAAAGACTTTGAACTTCTGAAGGTCATCATTGAAACCCCATTCCATACCCCCTGTTACCAAATTTTTCATTCTCATATCCCTTAACTTTCACATCCCAACAGTTCTCTTTCCTGTTAATTGCACTGAAACTGCTGTCTTCAAAGATCTCACTGATGTTTAGTTGCCAAATTAAATAGTCTTTTCTCAATTCTCATACTTCTTGACTTCTCTGTGGTTTCTGACACTATTGATAACTCTCTTCTTTGATACTCTCTTCTCTCAAGATCTTTGGGACACTGCTGTTTTATTTTCCTCTTACCTATATGATGGGTATTTCTCTGTCTCCTGTTCTGCATTACCCTCCAGATAACTTACTGTAATCATGGGATATAATTCAGGATTCTTTCTTGGGCTCTCAAATCTATTTATCTTGCCCAATCTCTCTACTAAACTTCAATATCACATCCATAATACTTAGAATATTGAACTGTATATCCATTAGGCATCTTAAATGCAACATATCCAAAATAGAAGTCATTATCTTTTCCATTAAATTCTCATACTCCCTCCTATCTTTCCTGTTACTGGAGAAAAACAACACTAAACTTACAGACCATTAGACTTGCAAGTTAGGAATAATCCTGGATTTCTCACTATCTCTTACTTCTCAAATGCAAACTATTTCTAAGGCCTACTTATTTGGAATATTTCTCAAATACCCCCCCCCTTCCCTTCTCTCCATTACCACTACTTTAGTGCCAGACTTTATTACCTCCCACCTGGATTACTTCAACATCAGATAATAGGTCTTCTTGCCTCTAGTTTTTTTCTACTCTAATCCATCTTTAATTCAGTCACTAAAGTAATTCTCTTAAAAACATGTCTGACCATATCATACCCCACCCCATCCCAACACAATAAATTCAAGTGGCTTCTTATTGCCTCCAAGAGCAAATCCAAAATAATTTGTTTAGTATTCAAAGCTTTTCATAAGCTTGTTCACACATACCTTTCTAGTCCTCTTTTTCCTTATCTTCCAAACACATATTCTTCAGTCTAGTGACAATAATCTTATGGCTTTATTTTTTTTACTACTAAGATCTTCCATATTGCATTTCAGAGCATTCTTTATGACTATCCCCGATTCCTAGAACAGTGTCCCTCTTTCACTCAAACTTCTAATCTCTTTGTGTTACTTAAAGTTCCAAATAAAATCTTGTCTTTCATGAAAATACTTCCCTAATCCTCTTAATTTTATTGTCTTTCTTCTTTTAATTATTTTCTATCTATTCTTCATAGAGCTTATTTTGTATATATTTGCATGTTGTCCTTTTGCCTTGTTTTGTATCCCCAAAACTTAGAATAATGTGTGGCACTCTAGGCGTTTGCTTAATTTTTATTGATTGATTAACAATTCTAACACAAAATTATATTCTAAAATCTGGAAAATTATAATTAGGATTCTGATATTATGGAAAACACACAGGATTAGAATGCTAAGAAACTAATTATTCTATGTTTATTCTATAGACTGTAAAGTTCTTTCACCAATTTGGAACTCAGTTTTCTCTTGTATGAATTGAAGAAATTCATCTAAGTGATCATATTGATTCCTTTGATTTCAGTAATTCTCATGGCATCATAGTTTCACAATGTTGTAATTTCAGCACAGTAGTTTTGCAGACAAGGCTTTGCCTGGTGACTTACCATCACAAAAATGCTACCTCTGAGCTAGATAAGAAATTGGACTAGCTAGCTTCTGACATATCTTCTATCTCAGAGGTTCAGTGTTTCTCTCAAATTCAGAAATGCATATTCAGAGAAGATTATACATGCAATTGAACTTTGAATAAGAGAATCAGAGCTAGATAGGATCTTAAAATAATAGATATGAAGACATATAAATGCACCCCAGATAAATATATCATTATCTAGCAAACCAGATACTATTGAAATTATCTATATTATAGGAAGAATTGAAATACTTATAAGTAAACAATGAAGAAAATATAAGAACCAACCATAAAACTCAAGGTTTTAGGTGACTGTACATCTGAATTGTCAGGTATAACAAGTAAGGATAAAAAGAGTGACAGACTAAACGTAATAATGTAAAGAAGTAATTTTGTACCTTAAGGTGATTTGATAGAATGAAAGCCCTTATTGCAATATGGCTCTTGAAGAAAATATTTTATTTAAAAATAAGTTAGATAAGTATTTATCTATATATGTGTGTTGTCCTTTTGTAAATATGTAAAACATATACCCTTAAAATATGTGTTTATGATATGTGTGTGTGTAGAAAAGATACTCATGTGCAAAACTTCATGTTACAGAAGCCATAAATAGCAGGGAAAATATATGAAAGAATATCAATTTGAAGAGAGACACACACATAGAAAGTGAACAGAAGAAAGAGAGAGTTGGAGACAGACAGAGACAAAGACATTGAGGGAGACAGAGAATTCAAAGACACTGTCAGAGAAGAGATAGAAAGACTTACACACAGAGAGAAACACAAACACAGAGACAGAGAGGGAGGAGAGAGAGGAGGGAAAAGAGAGAGAAAGAGAAAGGCAGTGAGAGAGAGACAGAGAGAGAGTGATAGAGAGAGGAAGGGACGTTCTATCAGGGCAGTAAGAAGAAATAGATATAGAATGAGTCATTCAGATCATAAGTCTGGCGTAGAGGTATCCTATAGTAGTGATGCCAGAATTAAATTATCTGAACATTTGGCAATGTCTTTCTCACTGACAAAATAAAAATTGATCAGCCCATTAATTTTTGATTCATTTTAAAGGAAATGTCATTCACCTAAATTTGGTAGAACCAATAAAGGAGCATTCTATTCTGAATTGGATTTTCAACTAATTGGATAATCAACTAATTGCTATGGAATACTGTCCTCTCCATCTCAAGATCTGTGATAAAGACAGAATAAATAAGTAATATCTGAAATTTACTATATATTTTTAAAGATCAGCTTTCAAACAGAAAATTTAATTAAGATGTATTGTTCAAAAAATCTATAGAAAATTTCACACTAGAAGCTATGGGAAATTCCTAAGAACATATTAAAAAAAAATCAAAATAACAACAATAACAACAAAGACCTCAGTGTATTAATATAACATGAGAAAACACTGATCACTTGTGATTAGTCACCTGAGCTAAAGATCTAGAGCATGCTTATTCAAGCTAACACTGATAAAATATCAATCAGTATATTCACTGCCACCATATTTCTTATTGTGCCTGAAAAACAATGACAAAAATAGCAATAAGGTAGCAGCAGAAGTAGTAGCAGCAGCAGCATATTCCCCTGTAGAACTGACTAAGTTCTGTAAAACTATTTGAATTAATGACATATTTTGTGGAACTAATTTATAGCATTTAATTCAGAAATTTTTGCACAATTGATACAATTGTGATTTTGGGCTTATCGGTTTTTTAAATCAAAATATCATCAGAGGTCATTTGTCCTTGGTGTTCATTCATTTTTCAGTTGTCTCCAACTCCAACTCCAGCCTCATTTTCTTGGTTTGACATTTCATCTTCAGCTCTTTTTACCAATGAGAAAACTGAGACCAACAAGGTACAATGACTTACTTGCTAATAAGTGTGTGTGACCAGATTTGAATTCAGGAAAAAGAGTCTTCTGAACTCTAGGCTCAGTACTCAGTCTAGTGCTCTGGCTAGCTGCCCTATCAAAGTGCATATTAATTTACAAACTCTTATAATCTTTCTTTGGAAAAAAAAAAACAAAAGATGCATTTGACAAGGATCTAATTAATTACTTATCTTCTACATTCATGTTCTGGGTTCATTTACTTCAAAGAATCCCATATTCTGTCTATAGTTCCTATGAAAATTCTTTCTATAGTTTCCAAGTAGAAATTAGTATCAGGATCCACAAATGGAACATTTTGTTGTGAGGGAATCACAAAGTTATAACCTCAACAGAATTGTTTTGCAGATCAAATTCTTAGAGGAATTTGTACAAAGTGGTGCCCCATGTTCACTTATTGGTTTAGATTAGATGACTATTGACATTCCTTCCATCTGTGAGGTTTTATATGTTTATGAAAGTCAGAAATTAATACATTCATAGGATGTTTAAAAAGGGAAAGGACATTTAAACATCAAGAGTCAAAGTTAGAGAAGATCTTATAATAAAACTATTATTAGTATTAGAGCTAGAAGCTTGCCCATGGAAAAGGAACTTCAAACATAAAGTATTAATATTAGGTCATCATTCATATCCTACCTACTATCCTGGACCTTCGCTCCTTCCCCCTTTACATTTCTTAAATTAATGTTTTTATGGATTGAACTATAATATTTATGATGCTATTTTTAGATTGATTGAGACTTTCTTAGTATTAAAAAGATTTCATTGATAACTTTCATTTTAAGTAACTTAGATTTTCCCTTTATGCTTTAATACCACTTCTCCCAGAAAAACCATTCCTTATAATACAGAATTTAGAAAAATGTTAAAAAAGTTGAATTATAGAAAAAAAGTTATTAGAACTTATGTGTTCACAACAAATAGTGACACTATATGCCATGTTATACAAACTAAGCCCCCCAACTCTTCAAAATAATAAGAGAAATATTACTTTGTTTTAGCCCAAGTTTGTTTTCATAACTTTTCATCATTGATTTAAATTTTTATAGGTTTTTTGTTCCATTTACATTTTTATAGTGGTTGGGTTCCCCCCGTTTCTTTCCCTTAGTTTGGCTTAATTCACCTTGTATCTCTTTATATATTTACATGTTTATCTGTATTCATGATATTCATAATTTATTTTTTCCCCTTTTTTTGCTGAGGCAATTGAGTTTAAGTGACCTGCCCAGGGTCATACAGCTAGGGAATGTTAAGTGTCTGAGACCATATTTGAACTCAGGTCCTCCTGACTTCAGGGCTGATGCTCTATCCACTGCGCCATCTAGCTGCCCCTCTTCATAATTTCTTATGGAATACAAATATGCTGTTAAGTTCAACTATTATAATATATTTAGTCATTCTCCAATTGACTGGTCTGTACTTCATTTCCAGTTCTTTGCTACCAAAAAGTTGTATGTTAAAATATCTTGCTGCATATGGAATCTTTCTGTCAATCACCTTCTTGAATTTTACACCCATCAATAGAGCTTCTGAGTAAAAAAGCATAAACATTTTATCTATTTTATGCATAATTCCAAATATAGCCCCAGATTTTTACTTAAACTTTGTCAGCCTCACAAATAACATATTAGAAATTTCAAACTGGATATCTTGTTAACATCTCAAACTCAACCTATCCAAAAAAATATGTATTTCTTTCCCTCAAGAAATACAGTCTT
>JAJPUD010003316.1:107858-125354 GCA_023553655.1 Myrmecobius fasciatus | reverse complement strand
ATATATATATATATATATATATATATATATATATATATATATATATATACCTATATATAGGTATATGTATATACCTATACATAGGTATATATACATGTATACATATACATATATATGTATCTATTATACATATACACACATGTACATATATATGTATATGCATATATATATACATACATATATATATATATACACATAATAGCAATATCAGATTTCTTGCTGTCTTAGGAAAGGCTGAGGTAAAGAAGGGAGAGAGAGAAAAAATGGAACTAAAAATCTTAAAGAAGTGAATGCTGAAAACTATCTTTACATATAATTGTGAAAAAACCCACAAAATACTGTTAAGGAAAAAAAATACTTATTCTAAACTTTCTTGTTTCGTTTGAGGATATTAACATCTTTCTAGTCACCCAAGTGTGAAAGCTTAGAGTCATAATTGACTTCTCATTCTTATTTCACATATATAATTTCTAAATCATATTTTTTTATTCTCTCTTGCTCTTTATTTTATATTTTCCTTCATTTTCTTTCCTTCCCTCCTTTCTTTCTTTCTTTCTTTCTTCCCTCCTTTCTTTCTTTCTTTCTTTCTTTCTTTCTTTCTTTCTTTCTTTCTTTCTTTCTTTCTTTCTTTCTTTCTTTCTTTCTTTCTTTCTTTCTTCCTCCCTCCTTTTCTACCTCCCTTCATTCCTTTCTTTTTTTTATTCTTTTCTCTTTTTTCTGTCATACAAGCTCACACAAACATATGTAGACACACACAGAAGAAGGAAATGAATATTTATTTACAACCTACTCTGTGCAATGCCAAACATTGAGAGGAATTTTGCAACTATTATCTCATTTGATATTTACAAAATCCTGTGAGGTATGTACCATTATTATCCCTATGTAAGCTTAAGGAAACTGAATCGCACAGAGCTTTAATAACTTATTCAGCTGGTAAATATATGAAGTAGAATTTGAACATAGGTCTTTTTGACTCTGATTGCTCTTAAGAATGTCCTTGGTTCAAAGCTTATCCTTGCTATTTCTTAGATTAATGACAGGGAGCAAGTCACTTAGCCTCCTGCACTCTCAGTTTACCATCTGTAAAATGTCTGAAACTCAGATCTCAAACTTAGGTCTCCATGACTTCAGGTCTAATGTTTTATCTAAAACACAATTTCCCTTCCCTTCTCTCTTTTTATACACCATCCTATCTATATGAGCCCATATAATCTCTTGCTTTGATTATTTTAATAATTTTCTATTTCATCTCACTATTCTAAGTCTCTCCTCATTCCAATCCACTCTTTTCATGGCACCAAAATGATTTTCCTCAAGCATTTAGGAAATGGTCTGTTAAATATCATATCTTTCTTGATCTCTATAAACTCCTTTATTGCTTCTAGGATTGAACATAAACTCCTCTTTTTGCTTTGTAATGCTTTTTAATATGTTGAAACCTTACTACTTTTCTAATTTCACAGTGTATTCCACTTAATGAACTCTACACTGTAGTTATATTGCCCTCCTAGCTGCCCTACATTTCTGAATGTTCCCTTTCCCTTTCATCTATTTATTTATTTTGACATCAATTTTAAGAAAAAATGTATTCCAAATTCTTTCCCTCCTATTTGGCCCTTCTCCCCATTGAAAAATTTTTAAAAATAAAGTATATATGTGAAGTCACTCAAAATTTATTGCTGTATTAGCTATACTTAAAAAGAGAAATAAAAATAAATTGCAAGGGGAAAATATGTTTCATTCTGCACTGAGTTTATCAATTCTCTCTCTGGATGGAGGTAGCATTTTTATCATGAGTTCTTTGGAATGTCTTGATCATTATATTGGTCAGAGTTGCTCAATATTTCACATTTGATAATCTTTATAAGATTGCAGCTACTGTGCATAATGTCTCAATTCTGCTAGCTTCACCCTGCATCAATTCATATACATCTTCCCAGATTTTTCTGAAAACATCTTGTGTTATTTCTTAGAGTATTAGAGCTGAATCCTTCATTTTTCGATTCCCTCTCTTTGCCATCACTGTCCCCCATGTCCTGAAAGTATTCCCTTTTTATCTCTGCCTTCAGAATCCCAGATTCTCTTCAAAACTAGTGCCACATATACAAATTCTTTCTTGATTTCCTCTTGATGCTACTGTCCTTTCTTCCCAAACTACTATGTACCAAAGTACTATGTTTAGTGATGGGCACACATATCAGTATAATAAATTTGGAATGGATATTTAGATTTACAAACAACTAATGGTCAACAGATATTTATTAAAACCTCCCATATGTCAGGAATGGTCCTAAATACTGGTAATATAAAGAAAAGAAAATGATAATCGCAGATTTTGAGAATTTCACAGATTTATCAGTAGACATTGTCAATAACTCTGTACAATCAAGCCACATACAACATAAATTAAGAACAATGAACACAGGGAAGGCATTAGATTTTCATGGGATCTATCAAGACTTCTTATACAAAGTAGAATTTATGGAGCTTGAAGTAAGCCAGGGAATCAGGGGGCAGAAATGAGGGAGGAGAAAATTCCAGTCTTAGGGGCATAGTCAGAGAAATTGATAGAGGGCCTTTTGCAAAGAAAAGCAATGAGATACAGTGTCATTGGATCACTGAGCATATAGTGAGATAAAAGGTTTAAGAAGACTGGCAAAGTATGAAGAAGCCAGGTTATAAAGGAATTTAAAAAACAGAAAAATGTATATATGATGCTGGTGATGATAGGATGGTAGTGGAGTTTAGTACATGTGATATTGTTAGATTTCTAATTTTGAGAAAATATCATAGATTGGAAGCAATTAACACAACAGGATGGCAGAATACCAAATGCAATAGTACAATTGAAAAGTTCCTTAGCATACAGAATATTAGAGTGGGGAAAATGATTTAATTAGAGAAAATTCTCAGGAGAATGATTGTTACAATTAATTGAACATTCAACAAAAATTGATTCCCTGCTTTCCCTGTGCTAAGTCCTGGGGATAACAAAAGACAATCCTTGCCTTCAAGAAGTTTACAGTCTAATGGAGGAGATCACATGAAAACAAATATATTTCAAGGAAGTTATATACAAAATAAACAGGAAATAATTAACAAAGGGAAGGCAGTGGAATTAAAGATTGAGGAATATAGAACATTAAAGCTGAAAGTTAATTTTAACAAAAAATGTTGAAGACTAAAGGGACTTAAAACAAAAGGGGTATAGATTTTAGTGAACAAAGTTGCTATTTCTACTCCATTGTTTAGCATAGGAAGAATCTGAAAAAGAATTTTAGGTACGGAAAGAGTTAACTGATTTTCCATAGTGACATTGTAAAGTATAGAGGAAAGTTCAATTCTCCTTCCTATTGACCATATATTTTGTATCACAAATCTCTGAAAATCTTTTGTAGACCTTTTTAATATCTGTCCCAGCTTTTGAAAGTCTTTTTTTCCTCTCTCAGTGTGAAAGACACTGGGCAAACACCTGTGTGAAATGTTTCATGCCACCATGGGCATTCTCTTCAGCTCACACTAGCCAATACTTCCCGGGGCTTTGCTCATAACTAAAAAAAATAAACAAACAGCTTTTTACTAATTTCAAATAATATTCATAGAAACCAGTTTTAGGGTGTCAATTAATTGTGTTTGTTTTCCAGACAAGCAGAGTAGCTTCCAAACTTGAGTTTTAAGTGTAAAATACATACCTAAATAAATAGGAGGTCTCAAGGAAGCAACTATTTAGTAAGCAAACAATAATCCAACCCTAACTAGATTTCCAGAAAACTGCTGTAAACATAAGGAAAGAGATGACTCAACAACTAGGATATACTTTTGCTTTAAGGAAGAAAATGAAGGCATGTAATTTATGAAGCATCTTAATTCTAAGGAGT
Organism: Myrmecobius fasciatus; assembly: GCA_023553655.1. NCBI lineage: Eukaryota > Metazoa > Chordata > Mammalia > Dasyuromorphia > Myrmecobiidae > Myrmecobius > Myrmecobius fasciatus. Next base: position 121,473 of record JAJPUD010003316.1, on the reverse strand, counting down.
GCTCAGATTCTCAGCAAAAAGCTTTGGGTTGGTTTAAAAGCTCTGCTAGTCAATAAACTTGGACTGGGGTGAATGGTACCCAAATATTTCATATCATAGGAGAGTGGAAAGAGTACCTAGTGCAATGAAACACTAATTAATTTCTTTAATATTTTTCATTTTCATAAATGGATGAACACATTGTCTCAGAAAAGATTCATGTCACAAAGAAACAAATTCATGGACAGATGTGATGCAAAAAAAGGAAAAAGAAAGAGGTGACATAGGGTTAGAAATATGTCAAAATCTTCACCTAAAGAGTGAATGTTTTTCTCCTGAATCCTTCAACCTTATTGAAAGGGAAGGAAAATAAAGGGAATAAACATTTATATAGCACCCATTATATTCTAAGAACTATGTTAAGCTATTCACTCTCCCAAAAGGACAGAAAAAGAAATATTAAATATAGAAGACAGATTTGGTATGAGATATCTATACATTTCATCCACAGAAAATAAATGTATTAAGCTACAAATGTTTTACATTGATGAATATTTAAATTTGATACCTCCCATAAACAGTAATAGTTATTATACTCTCTTAGGATATTAATACTTATTTCACTTCTTCTACCAGCTATTTTGGCACTATCCAGAAAATTCCCTCATATCTTCTAGCTAACCAGACCAGGATTCACTCTCATTAGTTTTTCATGATTACCTTTGAAAAGGACAGTTGTAGAACCTTCATTCTACTGCCAGTAAGCATGTACTGAGGACTCAACAATTCCACATCTTTTGGATTCATAGAGCTGCCAGAAAGGGAGGAAATGATCATCTTGGAATCACTGTTTTGTCTTGGGATCATCTCATAGAAAGAGACTAAGTTGCAAAATTAGCCAGATCTTCAAGTCTAGTTCACCTATGAGGTGTCTAGGCAGTTCATCTATGTGTAACTGCTATGGCTGCCAATTGCCAGAGATAGAAGAAAATTCTCCCCACTTCCTAACAGGGAGCAAAAGTTGGAGTTAATTGGGTTTTTAGCATTTAATCAGTAAACAAAAAAATCTTTCCTTGCTTAATCAATGATCCTCTTTGACAAAGAGTCCCTTTGTTGTAATCACAACAGCAAGGGAATGCAATATCAGTGGAAAGTACTAAATTCTTAAACATAGAATCCCACTTGCAATCCATTTGAAATATTCAAAGTGTCCAAAAATTAGGGGGCTTGGCAGAAAACTTCTATTCTAAACACATAGACATGCAAATATATGTGCATATGTTACAATGTGTTTGCATAAATATACAAACATATGTAACAATATAAAATAATTTATATGTGTTACAAAGTAATTTTATGTTTCAGTTTATATACATATATACACATATATGTGTGTGTATATGTAAATACAGAAGTAAGGAGAGAAAGAGGAATAGAGGGAGAGAGAAGGAGAAAGGGAAGGAGAGAAAGAAGGGCAGAGTTATTAGGGGAAGGGCAATAACAACTCAACTATCAGGAAGATTTTATGTAGAAGGTAAAATGAGTTCAAATTATTATAACAATATCTTAATAATACATACATACATGCATGCATGTATGTATACACATGCACACAAATATACACAGATATTCACTTTCCTTGGTCATTATTTTCACTGAAGTTAGAAAGTGCTATCTATTATGAAAAAAGGTAACAGCTAATATTACACCTCATTTTGGTGTATAGATAACATTGGGCTTTTAAAGATAGAGCCATCCAGGCACAGGTTTTGGGAAAGTCCAACTAAGAAGGAAAATCCAGAGCAAAGAACAAAAGTTTTAAGCCTAGCCCTACACTGTGCTCAGAGAGTTAATAAAATATTTACACTAGCAAATAGAGTATGTGTCTATTTGTGTTATGTGTGTGCTTATTTGTGTGTGTGTGTGTTTTGGAAGGAGATGAAATCTACATAGGAATTCAAGTCAATTGCAAGTCAGTGCTAGAAAGTTAACTAGACGTGAGTAAGAAAAACATCTGTTTTATTATTATTATTATTATTATTATTATTATTAATAGGGCAAATATGTACGAACTTGCCAAAGCTGCAAACTCAGTTGTGGGAATTTTCTTCTGCAATATAACTTGAAATTCTTTCCTGAAGCACATAAATGTTAATCATTTGCAAGGTCTCACAGATCTATCTTGTGATGTTGCTTTACAGATAAAAAGGTGATACATGCAAAATATTATTTATAAATTGTAAAGTTTGACACAAATCTAAATTACTGATAATAGTGTCATGAATAAGTTGCTGGTGAATCATACTGTCCTCATTGTCAACATCATCCAAATCACACTCTTTTATAGTGATTTGAATTTTAATTATATGATTGTTGTTGATATTTAGAAAGTACCTACTCCAACTGCTAAGTGGTACAGTAGATAGAATACTGGTCCTGGAATCAGGAAAATTTCCTTTCCTGAGTTGAAATGAGACCCAACACATTTAATAACTCTGTGACTCTGGATAAGATATTTAACTTGATTTTTCTCAGTTTCCTCGTCTGTAAAATGAGGTGGAGAAGGAAATAGTAAAATACTTCAACATCTTTGCCAAGAAAACTACAAATGGGGTCATGAAAGATCCGATGCAACTAAACAAGAACAACACAATTTATTGCAATGAAAATTAAAATAATTAATAAGAATAATAATCACAAAACAGCAAATGATTCAGTTTCAGTTTAATCTAGGCACTAGAAAGAGAACTCAAATAACTCATAAATATGTATATTGCCTCCCCCAACCTTCTCCCAACTATCCCAGAATCTATTATTGTCATCTTTTACCCAGTCATGTCTATCAAAGAAGTTTGAGAGAACCAAACAGTTATTGTTATTTCTATTTTCCTTTTATAAAGAGCATTTTAATCTGAAGAATACAGCCTAAAGAATTGGAAATGTGACTCATCCACTCACTACTGAAATAAGGCCACATCTGAAGGAGAAATTGGCTAGTCACCTAACTGAGAAGAGCCTCATCATGTAAATGAACAGGGGAATTATCTGTTTGAAAGGGAACTGTTGTTCTCCTCCAATAAACCATTTCCCTTTCATTTTAATTTTCATATAAGAACATATCGAAATTGGGACTTTGGTTTGGTCTATCCTTAATGCATAAATTATGACAATGTTTGAATTGTATTACTAAAAAAAAAAACAAAAGCTAATAATAGGGCTGAATTCTAAACAAGAATAGAATTCTCAAGTTAAAAGGAGCCTTATAAGGAATCTGAAGTTAGTGAAATAGACAATCTTTTTCTAACTCCTCATTAATAGATGCCATGATTCATTTTGGACAGGGCAGTATAATTCTATGAGATTTGCCAGCATAGCATACACATCAGACGCTCATGAAAAGTGGTGAATGAGAACATGAAGCTAAGAACTTGGGGATTTAAGAGTTTAATAATAGACATTGAGGCAGTTAAGAGTTTGGCAGTGCCATGAGAACAAGATGCAATTTAAGAAAATAGATCAAGTTACAAATGTAGGTTAAATGGGGTGGGAGGTGTGGAGAGTGTTATTAGTTAAGGCATTATTAGAGTAGTTCATTATGGGCTAATGAGGACTTCAACCAGGGCCGCAGAAGTAGGATCTGAAAAGAGGGATTAGATTTAAGATATATCAACACATGCTACAACATTTAAAATTCTCCTTCAACTCTGTGTCTGCTTTATTAAAAAGATGATATTTCATTTAAAAAAATATTTCCCTGAGACCTCATATGGCACTTGAATTTATAACTAATTAACTTAACTAACTTCTATAATTGTAAGGAAGAAGGCATTTTGCAAACTTCATAGGGCTATATCTATTTATATCTACATATGTATATATATAAATATAGTATTGATATATACACACATGTATATATCTATACATAGGTATACTGAGCAGTCAATATCATCTAATTCTTTTTGTATTTTTCAATGAAATTCAGATTAACTAATTGTCATCCTATAGCTATGGTTTCACTCCAGATTTTTTTTTTTACCTCCTCTTAAACATTTTACTTCTCATGGAATTCTTTCACCCTGTAGCCCTCTCTTTTAATTAATGAGTCCTTGTCTTTAACCACTATATAATGAGATGCCCAGTCCATGCTCATTTCCACTATCATTATTCATATTTTCTACTTATTTTCCAAGAAATCTTGCCCCATCCATCTCTCCAGTATAATTTTTTTTACCCACATCTCTTTTGTATGTAGTCTTCCCTAATAAGTGTGGAAGATTTTTGAGGATTGGGACTATCTCATTTGCTTTTACTTGTATTTTTAGGTCTTGGTACAATTCCTGGAACATAGAAAACATTTAGTAATATTAAATTTCTGTATCTTTACCAATCATTTGATTTAATTTCTTATGAATTTATGCACAGTTAGGCAAAATAACTCCGTTTGGGAGTTTAGTTGATTAAACAGAATGTAAGCTCACATAATTCTTTACATTAACTCATATAACATATATATAATAAATATATTCTTTCAGGATATGGATTGATTCATTTTTTTGTCATTACATCCTGTATTTGACACATAGTTGGTGCTTTTTGGTTGATTAATCAGCTATTATCTGTATAGATATATTATTCATCATTACACTTAATTTCTTGTGCAGCAAACTTTAAACTTTGTATTTCTTTCAGTATTTAGCACAGAGATTTACACAGATTAGGTACTTGGTAAAAGTGCACAGTATCTGAATTTGCACAGTTTATTTCTTGGTAGCAAAAGAAAAACTGCTGCCTGTGTCCCTAAAACACCAAGTGTTTCATACTGCAATAAGAACCACTACTCAGTTGCTAAAAGAATCTAATCTAGTTCAGTACAAAAGATAAACCATGTTATTTTCAACAAATTAAATTAATTGTTATCACAATAGCAAGAGAAAGGAAGTCTCAGCATCTCAATATTCCCCTGGGAAAAATACTAAAAGTCTATAAAGTAGCATATAAGAATTTGAGCGCAGATCATGTTTCTACAGGATCCCATGCTTATTGTACTCCCTAATTACAATGACAATTTCATCTACTGCACTGTCTTGCTTTGTGTCTCTTTAAAAAAAAACTATTACTTTTAGAATTCAGGAGGTATGGGGAGGAATCAAGAGAAATAATTTGGAACTCAATGTTTTAAAAACAAGTATTAAAAGTTGTTTTTTTAACATGGAATTGGGAGATAAAATACAAAGTACTTTAGGAATATACACAACTAAATAGTCTCCATTTATAAAATACTAAGAGAAATAATACTAATTTAAAAGTGCAAAATCACCCTTATTTGAAAATGATGCATGTCATACAATCTTTGCCATGGCATAGAATCTCTGACATAGATTCAGATTCATGTGAATCATGCTATTTTTTTAATTTTAAAGAAATTTACTGACGAAAGACTCTTTGCAATGTAATCTAATCTAGCTAAATGGTTTATGACTTGCTTATTTTGTTATTCTACATTTCATAACTACAAGCAAACCTTTTCATATGTAAAGAAGAAAGGATTTAAATTCATGGCCTATATTTAAAACTACTTATTATTAGCGTATGTCTTGCTTATTACAATTTATAATAAATTCTATATAGTAGTTCAAAAACTAGATTTTTTGTATCTTTTCTTTTTTTAAATTTTATTTTATTTATATAACATATGTATGGGTAATTCTTCAACATTAACTCTTACATAGCCTTCTGTTACAAACTTTTCCCCCCAACTCCCTACCCCTCTCCTAGATGGCAGGATATCCACTACATGTTAATTATGTTAAAATACTTGACAAATCGAATATATGTATACATATTTCCAAACATCATTGTTGTGCAAGAAAAATCATATCTACGCAAAAGGCATATCAGATAAAGGAAACAGAATGTAAGCAAACATCAGTCAAGAGTACGAGAATGTTATGTTGTGGTCCACATTTCACATGCCTCTCTCTGAGTGTATATGGCTTTCTTCAGTGAACAATTGGAAGTGGTTTGAAACATTTAATTGTTGAAGAGAGCCATGTCCATAAGAACTGATCATCATATAGTATTGTTGTTGCCATATATAATGATCTCCTGGTTCTACTCATTTCACTCAGCATCAGTTCATGCAAGTTTCTCCAGGCTTCTCTGAAATCGTCTTGCTGTTCGTTTCTTACAGAGCAATAATATTCCATAATATTCATATACCATAATTTATTCAGCCATTCTCCAATTGAAGGGCATCTATTCAGTTTCCATTTTCTAGCCACTACAAAAAGGGCTGCAACAAACATTCTTGCAAATGTGGGGCCATTCCCTTCATTTATGATTTCTTTGGGATATAAGCACAATAGAAATGCTGCTGGGTCAATGGGTATGCACAGTTTGATAACTTTTTGAGCATAGATCCAAATTGCTCTGCAGAATGGCTGGATGCGTTCACAGCTCCACCAACAATGCATCAGTGTCCCAGCCTTTCCCATATCCCCTCCAACATTCCTCATTAACTTTTCCTGTCATTTAAGCCAATCTGACAGGTGTGTAGTGGTACCTCAGGGTTGTCTTGATTGGCATTTCTCTGATCAAAGTGATTTGCAGCACCTTTTCATATGAGTATAAATAGTTTTAATTTCATCCTCTGAAAATTGTCTGTTCGTATCCTTTGATCATTTATCGATTGGAGAATGGCTTGAATTTTTATAAATATGAAACAATTCTCTATATATTTTAGAGATAAGACCTTTATCAGAACCCTTAAATGTAAAGATGATTTCCCAATTTATTGCTTCCCTCCTAATCTTAACTGCATTAGTTTTGTTTGTACAAAAACTTTTTTAACTTAATATAGTCAAAGTTATCTATCTGGTTTTCAATCAAGAGTTCCAGTTCTTCTTTTGACATAAATTTATTCCATCTCCATAGGTCTGAGAGGAAAACTATATTACGTTCCTCTAATTTACTTATAATATCACTCTTTATATCCAGATCATGAATCCATTTAGATCTTATCTTGGTATGTGGTATTAGATGTGGGTCAAGCCTTAATTTCTTCCACATTATTTTCAAATTTTCCCAGCAGTTTTTGTCAAATAGTGAGTACTTATCCCAGAAGCTGGTGTCTTTGGGTTTATCAAAAACTAAATTGCTATAGTTATTGTCTAGTTTGTCTTGTGATTCTATCCTATTCCACTGATTGACTACTCTATTTCTTTAGCCAGTACCAAATGGTTTTGATGACCCCTGCTTTGTAATATAGTTGTAGATCTGGTACAGCAAGTCCACCATCATCAGCCTTTTCTTTTTCATTAATTCTCTTGAAACTCTTGACCTTTTGTTCTTCCAAATGAATTCTGCTACTATTTTTTCTAGATCTGTAAGATAATTTCTTGGGAGTTTGATTGCTATGGCACTAAATAAGTAAATTAGTTTGGGTAGTATTGTCATTTTTATTATATTCACTTAGCCTACCCATGAGCATTTTATGTTTTTCCAATTGACCAAGTCTGATTTTATTTGTGTGGAAAGTGTTTTGTAGTTTAGTTTATATAGTTCCTGACTTTCCCTTGGCAGATATATTCCCAAATATTTTATACTATCAACAGTTATTTTGAATGAAATTTGTTTGTATCTCTTGCTGATGAAATTTATTGGTAATATATAAAAATGCTGATGATTTATGTGGATTTATTTTGTATCCTGCAACTTTGCTAAAGTTGTGAATTGTTTCTAGCAGTTTTTAAGTTGAGTCTCTCGGATTCTTTAAGTATATCTTCATGTCATCTGCAAAGAGAGATAATTTGGTTTCCTCAATACCTACTCTAATTCCTTTAATCTCTTTTTCTTCTCTTACTGCCAAAGCTAACATTTCTAAGACAATATTAAATAATAATGGTGAGAGTGGGCAGCCTTGTTTCACTCCTGGTCTTATTGGGAATGGTTCTAGTTTGACTCCATTACACATGATGCTTGCTGATGGTTTTAAATAGATACCACTAATCATTTTAAGGAAAAGCCCATTTATTCCTATACTCTCCAGTGTTTTTAATAGGAATGGGTGTTGGATTTTATCAAAGGCTTTTTCTGCATCTATTAAGATAATCATATGGATTTTGTTAATTTGATTATTAATATAATTGATTATGCAAATAGTTTTCCTAATATTGAACCAGCCCTGCATTCCTGGTATAAATCCTACTTGATCATGATGTATTATCCTGGGGATAACTTTCTGTAATCTCGTTGCTAAAATCTTATTTAAAATTTTTGCATCAATATTCATTAGGGAAATGGGTCTATAGTTTTCTTTCTCAGTTTTCTCCCTACCTGGTTTAGCTATCAGCACCACATCTGTGTCATAGAAGGAATTTGGCAGTACACCTTCTTTCCCTATTTTTTCAAATAGTTTATATAGTATTGGGATCAATTGTTCTTTGAATCTTTGGTAAAATTCACCTGGCCCTGGAGATTTTTTCTTAGGGAGTTGATTAATAGCCTGCTCTATTTCTTTTTCCAAAATAGGGCTATTTAAATAATTTATTTCCTCTTCTGTTAACCTAGGCAATCTATATTTTTGTAGATATTCCTCCATTTCGTTTACATTATAAAATTTCTTGGCATAAAGTTGGGCAAAGAAACTCCTAATTATTACTTTAATTTCCTCTTCATTGGAGGAAAGTTCTCCCTTATCATTTTTGAGACTAACAATTTAATTTTCCTCTTTCCTTTTTCTAACCAAATTAACTAAAGGCTTATCTATTTTGTTGGTTTTTCATAGAACCAACTCTCAGTTTTATTTAATAATTCAATAGTTTTCTTATTTTCAATTTTGTTGATCTCCCCTTTAATTTTCAGAATTTCCAATTTGGTATTTAATTAAGGGTTTTTAATTTGGTCTTTTTCTAGTTTTTTTAATTGTAAGCCCAGTTCATTGATCTTCTCTTTCTCTGTTTTATGCAAGTAAGCATCTAGAGATATAAAATTACCCCTTATACCCACTTTACCTGTGTCCCACAAATTTTGGTAGGTTGTCTCATTGTTGTCATTCTCCTGGATGAAATTATTGATTGTGTCTATAATTTGCTCTTTCACCCATTCATTCTTCAGGATTAGATTATTTAATTTCCAATTAACTTGTGTTCTGTTTTCTCCTGGCCTTATATTACATGTGAGTTTCATTGTATCATGATCTGGGAAGGATGCATTTACTATTTCTGCTTTTCTGCATTTGATTTTGAGGTTTTTATGCCCTAACACATGATCAATTTTTGTATAAGTTTCATGAACCCCTGAGAAAAAAAGTATACTCCCTTCTATCACCATTTAATTTCCTCCAGAGATGTATCATGCCTAACTTTTCTAGCCTTTTGTTTACCTCCCTAACTTCTTTCTTATTTATTTTGTGAGTTGATTTATCTAATTCTGAGAGAGCAAGGTTGAGATCCCCCACTAGTATAGTTTTACTATTTCTCCTTGCATTTCTATTTGTTTCTCCTCTAGGAATTTGGATGCTATACCACTTGGTGCATATATGTTTAGTATTGATACCGCTTCATTGTCTATGGTACCCTTTAGTAAAATATAGTTTCCTTCTTATCTCTTTTAATTAGAACTATTTTTGGTTTTATTTGATCTGAGATAAGGATTGGTACCCCTGCCTTTCTTTGTTCACCTGAAGCATAGAAGATTCTGCTCCAGCCCTTTACCTTCATTCTGTATGTATCTCTATGTTTTAGATGTGTTTCTTGTAAACAACATATTGTAATATTCTGGCTTTTAATCCAGTCTGCTACCCGCTTGCATTTTATGGGAGAGTTCATCCCATTCACATTCACAGTTAAAATACCAATATCTGTATTCCCTGCCACCTATTTACCCAGAGTTATGATTTTCTCTTCCCTTTCCCCTCTCTCCCTTTCCCCCTCCCCAGTAATTTATTTTTGATTACCACCTCCCACCAACAGTCCTCCCCCCTTTGGAATCCCTCCCTCCTCTTTATACCTTTCCCCTAATCCTTCTATTAGTCTATCCCTTTCCTTTCCTCCTTTCCCTCCCACCTTCCCACAAGGAGGGTCAGGACTTTCTCTGAAGCCTAATATGTCTGATACACTCTCTCAGAGTCCAATCTAATGCAGTAAGGTTTACACAATCAATACTCATCGCCCTCCCTTCTTTCCCTCAATTATATTAGATCTTCTATGTCTCTTTATGAGATTTTGCCTTATTTTACCTCCTTTATTTTTACTTTATTTTACCTCCTTCCCCCCCCCTTTTTTCAGTATGGTATCCCTTTCACCTCTAAATTCTTTTCCATTATTATCAAAGAAAAATCAAATTATAGCCCCATTCTTTAAGGATACCTATAGTAGAAATATAGTTTTCAAGAGTTCTTTCCTTTTTACTTTTTTTATGCTTCTCTTGAGTTCTGTATTTGGAGGTCATTTTTTTTTGTTCAGATCTTGTCTTTTCATTAGAAATAGGTGAAATTCTCCTGTATCACTGAATGACCATCTTCTTCTTTGGAAGATGATGCTCATTCTAGCTGGATAACTTATTATTGGCTGTAATCCAAGTTCTTTTGCCTTTCAGAATATCTGATTCCAGACCCTTCAATCCTTTAATGTGGAAGCTGAGAGATCTTGTGTAATTCTAATTTCCTTTATTAACTGCTATAATAATAACCGTTGTATTCAATCTAATCAATTATTTTTTTTTACATTGACCTTTGCAAAAACTTTTTTTCCCAAGCTTTTCCCCTTCTTCCCCCCCTCCATCCCTAGATGACAGGTAATCTAACACATGCTAAATAGGATAAATTATATGACAAATACAATACATGTATACATATCTATTCAGTTATCTTACTGCAGAAGAAACATCAGATCTAGAAAGAGAAGAAGAAAAAAAAACAACTTAAAAGGAAAACAAAATGCATGGAAATATTCATAGAAAGCGTTAAAATGCTGTGTTGTGCTTCACACTCAGTTCCCACAGGCCTCTCTCTGGATGTTTATGACTATCTTCATTGCTGAACAATAGGAACTGTTTTGAATCACATCATTGTTGAAGAGAACCATGTTCATCAAAATTGATCATCATATAGTCTTGTTGCTGTGTATAATGTTCTCCTGGTTCTGCTGATTTCACTCAGCATCATGAACTGTTACTTCCTAGCTGCTTGCAATATCCTTTCCTTCGTGTGATAGTCCTGAAAATTGGCCACGATATTGCTTGGGGTTTTAATTTGGGGATTTCAGGAGGTGATCAGTGAATTCTTTCAATGCCAATTTTGCCTTGTGATTCTAAAACATCAGGGCAATTCTCTTTCATGATTTCCTCGAAGATAGCATCAAGGTTCTTTTTTTCATCATGGCTTTCAGGGAGTCTGATAATCCTTAGATTGTCTCTCCTGGATCTGTTTTCCAAGTTAGTTGTTTTTCCTAGGAGATATTTCATATTTTCTTCTATTTTTTCATTTTTTTTGTTTTTGTTTGACTGATTCTTGAAGTCTTATTGAGTCATTTACTTCTGTTTGTTCAATTTTAATTTTTAAAGTATTATTTCCTTCAGTTATCTTTTTTAGCTCCTTTTGTAGTTGGCCAATTGAATTTCTTGATTTAATGCTTTCTCTTTCCATTTTGCCAGTTTTATTTTTCAGTGAATTGTTGTCTGTTTCCAATTCACCAATTTTGTTTTTCAGTGAATTGTTTTCTTTTTCCAATTCACCAGTCCAGTTTTCCAGTTTTTGATATCTCTGTTGCACTCATCTCAATTTATTTCCCCATTCTTCTTCTAGTTCTCTTTTGAGATTCTTTATGCAATCTTCAAGGTAAGCCTTCTGAAAGGGAGACCAGCTTAAGTCCACCTTTGTGGCTTCATCTAGGATTGTTTTCAGAATCTCATGATCTGGGGACTGCCCTACTTTCTCTCTGTAGAAGGTGTCTATGGTGAGAGCTCTCTTCTGATTCTTACTCATGCTTTTGATCTGAGGTATATGTCACCAGCAGGGGATTCTGCAGCAGTTTCAATTTGCCCTAGGGCAGTTTGCCAAGTTGTCTTCTGGTCTGAGGCTGGGCAGCTAGATCCGCACTAGGACGATGTTTTCAGCTGCTCTCAATCCACCCTTTACCAAAGGCAGATTTGCCAAAGCACAAGCCCACAAGCATTGCAAAGTTGCCCAGGTGTCTCCCAGGGGCTTCCTGGGTGGCTAAAATCCACCTCTCTCTGACTTCTGCCCTGGCTGTGTCCTGGAGTCTGATCTTGTCCAGAGGCTGATCCCCTGAGGCTAACCTTCTCTGGAGTTTTTTCAAAGTAGATTGTTGATAGAAGTGCTGGTACTCCAAGTGTTTGGTGGAACCCTCACTCCCGAACCAGTTCGGAGGCTCAATTTGTCTGTGTCTGAGGGAAGGTCTCAGGAGCTCACAGAGAATGCTGTCTGCAGTTCGCCATCTTGGCTCCGCCCCCCTGTATCTTCTTTTCTCCTTCCTTCTGTTCTTTAATTCTGATTTTAAATGTCTCATTAATGGTTTTCTTTGGTTCCACACACACATATTTATCTCTATTTCTACATCACTTACCCCTTATCCTTTCACCAAACAAACAGAAAACAAAACAAAAAAAATTCTCAAATATACATTTGTAAACAACGCATCTATATACTGTATAGAATGTCCTTTTGAATTTGCAAATATAATCTCTTCACTCTCCATTGAAAGATGAGGAGCATGCTTGTCTACTGTTCATCATGAAAGGGAATTCTTTCAATCTCTATGATGTTTCCAAGTTTGCAGTTAGTTGATAAATACTTATTGATTGATTGAATTATTATTTGAGCATCTTGATTTGTGGTTTATCACTACATATATTGTGTCTTCTAATCCTTTCATTTTTTTCTATTTGCAGTTATAATAATCATAAAAATATTTCTCCTAGTTCTTTGTATTTTTTTCATATACCTACCCATATAAATATTTTATTATTCTATTAATCAATGCATTTCATTAATTTTTATGGCACAAAACATAGTTTATTTGCTCATTTCATAATAGATGGACATTCAAAATTTCTAGGTTTTTTTTTTTTCTTTTAAGAGTGGCCAACATGAGCACCAGCCCTGAAGTCAGGAAGACCTGAGGTCAAATCTGGTCTCAGACGCTTGATGTTCCCTAGCTATGTGACCCTGGGTATGTCACTTAACCCCAATTGCCCCAGGGGAAAAAAAGAGTGGCCAACATAAATTGTTTTGTTCATGTGTATATTATATATATATATATATATATATATACACACACATATACATGCATGTGTGTATGTGTGTAAACATATATATATGGAGGGGGCGGAGCCAAGATGGCGAACTGCGGACAGCTTTCTCTGTGAACTCCCTCCCACATTCCCCCAACCCAGACAAAGTAAGCTTTAAAACTGGTTTCCGAGTGAGGTCCTCGCCAAGCATTTGGACTACAACGCACTTCTATAAAAGATCTACCTTGAAAGAACTCCGGAGAAGGTTAGCCTCAGGGGAAATTGGCTACTGGTCGCGATCGACTCCAGCCGGGGCGGAAGTCAGGGCTGCGATAGAGGGGTGGATTTTGGGCACCCAGGAAGCCCCTGGGAGACGCCTGGGCCT
>JAJPUD010003316.1:93530-107758 GCA_023553655.1 Myrmecobius fasciatus | reverse complement strand
GTAATGGAAAGCTATGTAAGGGTTATTGTTGAAGAATTACCCACACATATGTTATGCAAATAAAATAAAAATTTAAAAAAAAAAAACAAAAAACATATATATGTATATATGTATATATATATCTTTGTGTGTGTGTGTGTATGTACTACCCTTTTTCTCTTTTATGAATATTTATATAGTGTATTATTGCATTAAAGATATTCAGTTTCACAACTTCATCAACAATGTCTTAATTTACCTTTCTTCCTACATCCCTAGTAATGATGACAATTTTTCTTTTTTCATTTTTGTTAACTTGATAAGTATGAGATAATATCTCAGAAATGTTTCAATATAAATTTCTCTCATTAATCTTGATTTGGAGTATTTTTTCTTAGGATTGTTGATAGTTTTCTTTTCTTATTTTGAGAAATGCATATGACCAATTATCTTTTGATCAATATCGGCATATGTATATGTAGATTAAACTTTGCTATGTATATGAACACATGTGTATCTATGTACATACACATTTTTATGCATATAAATGTGCATATGAATTTGTATGTATATTTGTATAAATATATATATATGTTTATTTGTAAATTATATACATAAACATATATTTCTACTTTATTATTCGTATTAATTCTTCACTAGAATAACTTTCCCCCAGATAAGTGTTTCTCTTTTAATATTAGCTAAATTGATTCTGTTTGTGCAAATTTTTTTTCAATCTTTGTATTCAAGATATCCAGGTTGTCTAATATTATTAATAATAGTTGTATTCATAATATTGGTGATTTAAACTCTTCTTCCAGACTTCAAGTATAATACTCTATTCATTGCAATACTTAACTGTCTCTTCTGTACATTTTTGTTTGTTGCACATATTTCTGAAGAAAGTCCAATTTTTTGCTGTTTTAATGTGCAAATCATGTGACCATATATTGTAAAGAAAATAGGTTCAATCCTGTGGACTAGAGTACCAAACATGCTGCCCCAACACCAAAACTACGTGAAAATGTAGATAAGAAACATAAAATAAAAAGTAGAATTAAATAACAGCAATATGTATTTTTAAAGCCAATATGTACGATTATTAATGTGATTTTTATCAGAATTTGACACCTCTGGGCTAGAAATATAAACATCCTACCAAGGCGTGAATTATTTTTTTTAATTACTTTTATATCTAATGATTAGACAACTATATAGCTCACATTCTCTTATTCTATCACCTCAAATGGCTTTGTAATACTTTGATGAAATCTAGGTAAACTATATGTAAAGGATTTCCCTTGTTTTTTTTAAAAACAAAACAAAACAAAACAAAAACAAAAGCAGTAAGATTAGTTTGATACTATCTGCTGATAAAGAAACAATGCCAATCCCTTGCAATTACCATTCCCATTCTAAATATTCACAAACCCCATACTAATAAAATGTTATAGAATTTTACTTGGAAACAAAATCCATTTCATCAGTTCATTGTGGTTTGTTTATTTTTGAATTTGCACTGTTTCTTTTTTATTGCCTAATTTGTACTTTTTCCCCATTGCTACTATATCACACTACTTTTTATTTTGATTTTTTTTTTAATTTTTCAACAGTATTTTATTTTTCAAATACATGTAAAGACTATTTCCAATATTCATTTTTGTAAGATTTTTTTGTTCCAAACTTTTTTCCTCCCTTCCTTATATCTCCCTTCCCAAGAGAGCAACAAATTTGATATAGGTTAAATATGTGCAATTCTTTTAAACATATTTTCATATTTGTCATATTGTATAAGAAAAATCAAAACAAAAAGGTAAAACAAAAACACATGAGAAAGAAAGAAAAAATCAAAAAGTGAAAATACTATGCTTCAATACACATACATTCTCCCTAGTTCTCTGTTTGTGGATGCTATTTTTCATCCCAAGTCTGTTAGAACTGCCCTTAATCACTGCATTTTTGAGAAGAACTAAGTGCATAAAAGTTGATCATCACATAATTTTGTTGTTACTGTGTACAATGTTCTCCTGGTTCTGTTCACTTTACTCAGTATCAATTCATGTATGACTTTCTAGACTTTTCTGAAATTAGCCTGCTCATCATTTCTTTTAGAAAAATAAAATTCCATTATATTAATATGCCATAACTTATTTAGCCATGTCCCAACTGATGGGCACCCATTCAATTTCCAATTTCTTGGCACTAAAATGAGGGACTGCCATAAACATTTTTTGCACATGTGGGTCCTTTCCCATTTTATTGATTTTTTTGGGATACAGATCCAGTAATCACATACTTACTCTTAAATCAGTCATCTTTTCTACATTCTTCATCCTCATTTAGACTTCCATCATTAATTTTTTTTAACAAGGGTAACTAGATGGTGCAATAGATAGAGCACTGGGTTTAGAATAAAAAAGATTAATCTTCATGAGTTTAAATACAGCCTCAGACAATTATTAGCTATGTCACCCTAGACACATTACTTAACTCTACTTTCGTCAGTTCTTCATTTTAAAAATATATTGGAGAAGGAAAGGATAAACTACTCTAATACCTTTGCCAAGAAAACCACAAGTGGTATCACAAAGAGTTATACAACTGATGGGATTTAACTTTTTTAAAAAACTTTCTAAATGATCTCCATTTTCAGATACCATAAGTATATCACTAACCATGGGGTTCCTTTGCTTAACAATCTTTAATGGTTCCCTACTATCTCTAGAATAAAATTCAATCTTTAAGGTTTATAGTCCTCAAAAATATGGCTTTCAGATTATTTCTTTTTATGTCTTCTACTACCTCAGCAAAATAAAAGTCTATTTCTTGAGCTAAATAATAAGATCCCCCATCTTCTATATTCATAAAACTTTTTTTTCTTAGCCTAGAATTTGCTCCTTAATTTTTTTGGGGTTTTTTTTGCCTGACAATCCTCATCATCCATCAAATCATAATTGATGATACCTTCTTTAAAAATATATTACCAATTGATATCTTACCTCCATTCCGATAATTTTGTACTTTATAGGATATACTCACTAAGCATATAATATCAATTATGGATTGCTTACCTCCTCTCAAGTTTCCAATCTTTATTTAATTTTTCCTTAAATAAAAACTTTATCTTGTTCATCAGAATCAGTTCTAGAAAAACACTTCCCTTTATCACTGCTATCATCTATTTTTGAAGAATTAAATTATCACAAGGCAGAGATAGATTTCTAAGAAATATCTGGATGACTGCAGTCCTTATGTTCCATACCAGATTTGTTTTCTATTTTCTGAATTTTTTCATTTAGTTCTTCATTCTGTTCAGGTGATCTGTTACATATTCAAATTGCAAATTTTGGTATTTATAGGAAACTTCACAAAATAATCAGACAGAGCAGAAAATTAGAAAATGTTGTGGGTTTTTTTTTTGTTAATATGTTCTTACTCATACAAGGAAAGATTCATTATCAGAATCAAACACATATGGTGGTAGAATGGAAGTATAAAGCTAATAAGGAAAATGAAATTAGGAAGTCAATAGGGCTCTGATTCCATAGTCATTGTGTTACAATCTGAAGAGGAAAAGAAACCAACAATAATATCCTGGAGTGCTTACCCATGGACTTTAAATTCCATGGTTTTTCAATTCTCTTTTATTTTTCCTACTTGATGTATGAGACAGAAAAATTACATTACTCTCTCCATTCTAGAATAGTTCACCTAAGCAAGTGAAAATCATGACTTTGCATGAAGGGATACGCTGAGGGCTATCTGGTTGATATTTTACTTCTCATGTAATGGACAAGGATTTTCAGGATTGGAATGCAAGTAACTTATCTTGTTTAAAATTTTTATTTATTTTATTTTTAATTTATGGAATAAAACAAAAATTTCAATAAATATAATTTTCAAAAAATTATGATTGCATATAGCATTGCAAATCCATTATGTACAACTTGTTATTTCTTTTAAATATGCAAGGTTAACATGCATGTTTTTTTTCCTCTCCTTGATACACTAGATATTGTTACCATTAAACACAAATGTGTACAAGTACATGTGTGTGTGTATTTATACATAAATTCATTAAAGCATACTTCTATTTATCATTTCTATCTCTAAATGCAGATAGCTATTTTCTTGCATATGTCCTCTATAATTAATTTAGATATTTATAATAGCTAAAATGACTTAATCACTCAAAATTGTTCTTCAAATACTGTTGCTTTTATAGTATACAACATTTTCTTAATTCTCTTCATTCTTCTATTTATTATTCCATGCAAGTATATGAATGTTTTTCTAAGATCACTTCATTCATCACTTCTTATAGCAGAGGAGAATGCTAGGCCATCTAATTATCATGAGCTATAGAAATTATTAAGAAAGAGCAGGATTGTTTTTAAAAATTAGAGGAGAAATTCTTAACCAAGAGTCTATGAAATTAAACCCACAAATGCATTTGCATAATACACATATGCATGTACACATATATGTGTGTGTACATGTGTGTATCTGCATTTAAGTATATTGGTTTCCTTTCCAATACATTTTATCTTATGCATTTCAAATATTATTGTGAAAAGGGGCCCTTAAAATTTTCCTCACTATGTAAGGTTAAAAAAAAAGTTCAAAACTTCCAAGCTAATACCACTTCTTCCTCCTTCCTTCAAAAAGAAAAGTTTTATATTATATTATTTGTTTCTGCCTCCATAAGTCTTTCTATGAATAATCTCCACTATGGTTTCACCCTCTGGTTCCTGGTCATCCATGCCTGAGAATATCTTCTTTCAATAAAGAGCCTTTCACTCAAGCTCTTATATTTATCTTCTGAATAACATATATTCTTTCAGAGAGTGCCCACTGCACCAGGTCTCAGTTATACATTAAGCCATTTTTTCACCCTTGACATAAGATTTCTACTTCACCTTGCTCATTACCCATATGGTATATATTACGTATATTTGATGCTATGACTTTTAGCACTGGCTGTTTAAAAAATTGTTTCTCCTGTGAATTACAAAGCTATTCTATGACAATCTTCTTCCTATATTGTTGCTATTTATTGAGGTTGTCATTAACCATATTTCCTTTTTCAAGTTAAATCTATTTTAATCAGATGTGCAAGCTTCAAGGCAAGTGTATTTTATCAAGAATTGTTAGTTGCCTTCTATTTCTGCCTAAGTATTCATGATTCGTATATTTTGAACCATAATTTAGAAATCTATATCCCATTCTCTACCCCATTTTTTTGAATTGTTCAGTCAATGAATGCATTTTCTTTGAAGTTTTGAACTTTTATCTTCTTTTTCTCTTTTTAAAAGTATATCCCCAGTATCTGTCATATCTTGGGAAGTTAAATTTCTATTTGATTAATTTTCTAATATACCTGTTTCTTTTGAATGCCCTATCGCTGGTGTACAGCAGCAATGAAAATATTATATTTGTCCCTAAGGTCTTCAGTTTCCCACTCTGGACTTTACAAATTGTAAGAATTGAAAATGCCAGATTTAAGAAGTTTTCAGGAAATATATGTTCATTACCTCACAGAAACCCACTATCTGAATTATACAAAATCATACAAGTTATTAGTGATCATTTATAAATGTCACCTGGAAAAAATGTTGGACATCAAAGCTTAAATCTGTTAGCTCTCTTGCATAATCAGAAAACATTCTGTTATTAGTGAGTCAAGGATTTTTGAGTTTGAGATAATTTCAAATGCTCTGAAGGACAATGAGATCTTAATTAGATTCAAGAAAGTATTTAAAAAAACTCTAGAATTTTTAAGCAAATGTGTGCAGACATTACACATATAGACAAATGTTATGTTCCCATACTTGCCTTAGTTATATCAAACAAGTCCTGTCCATTTTCCCTTTGTAGTATTTCTTTTATTAATCTATCTTCATTTCTGTTTTCAGCATTTAAATTCAATAGGACTTCATTAAATTCTGTACAGATTTCATTCCTTGATACATCTCATCACTTCTAATTCATTCTTTATATATTACCAGATTTCAGTCTTATAAATAGGTTCCCTCCTATCACTCATTCACACACACACACACACACACACACACACACACCCCTTACCAGTTCCCTAATATTTACCAAGTAAATTTGAGATTCAAAGCTCTTCAGATTCTGTTAGTGCATTGTCTTTTCAGCCGTATTTTATATTATGTTTATTCATGCCTTCTGTGTTCCATGAAATTTTTACTCTTTCCCTTTTAAGGATACCCTAGTTCTCCTTCCTTTGTTTCTTTATTCATACTCTTTCCAATGTCTAGAATGTGCTCCCTTTCCATCTTTATTTACTATCTTTACCTTTACACATCATATATTTATCATATCATACCTTTACATATCATATCATAGCTCAATTCAAATAACCCATTCTGCAAAGGATTTTCCACAGCTCCCATTACTTCTAAGGATATTTTCCTCTTCAATCCCACAGATTCCTTTGTTTTATAATTTCTAAAATATTTATTTATTCAATTCTTAATTCCTTTAACAGATATTGATTAGGCACTTAACTTTAAGCATAAAATTGTACAACATGTGTAGGAAGATAAAAAAAAATTAAATAAGACATATCTCCGAATTTCTGTGATAAAAATTTGCAGTCTAGTAGATGGATAAAACAGTGAGACATATAATTACATAAACAATATTCCATACTAACTATGTTTGGCAGATATGAAAAAATATAATGTGAGTATCTAAAGAAAAGGTATATACAAACTCTGTCACAGTTTCAAATTATAAATCTTTATAAACCTTCAAAAATCTCCACAAAAGCATAACTGTAGAAATGTTATTTACTATATTAATATGAAAATTTTCTTAGTTGACTACCCCTTTTTGAGGCTTTAAATAAAAATATTTTCTTTAATATGCAAGCTATAAAATACCTACAAAATAGAACCTAAGGTTTAAAATACAATTTGCTATACATTTGATTTAATAATATAAATTTTTGAATTAGAAAAAAATAATTGTTTTATTTATATAAAAAGTAAATTGGAGGAAAGAGGTAAGAGAGACAGAGACAAAGATGGAGACAGAGACACAGAGACACAGAGAGAAACAGAGAGACAGAGAAAGATAGAGAAATAGAGACACACACATACATACAGAGATACATACATACAGCACTCTGGAGATCATTGTTATGATAGGGGAAAGAATGGTGGATTCACAAGTTTAAGACAAGTTCAAATGTCATCTATGCCTCTTGCTATCTGTATGACTTCAATAAATCCTGAATTCTCTCTAGGCCCTAGTTCCTGATCTGTAAAATTAGGAAGTTTGTACTCCAGAAAGCTTCCAATGTTCCTTCCAGATTTAGATCTATGAGTTACTATTTTAGGTAATCTATTTAGAAGATGATTTTAGTCTTGGTTCTGTCTCCTAAAAACTGCTTTATGTTGAGTAAATCACCTACCTGTGCTATAGATTCCTCACCTGGAAATGCATTTGGTGATACTGGCATTACTTATCTATCAGATTACAGAGATGAAATGAGACAATGCACAAGGACAACTTTTTTAATGTTACCAAAATAATAAGAATATGAGGTTTTCATTCATATAATTGCATTTCTAGTGAATGTCTATATTTTCAAAGAGTGTAGCATTATTCTGCCTCCAAGAAATTACATGTTTGGATAAGTGGCTTTTTGAAACGTCAAGTAATGTTGTGATCATCAATAACACATTTATGACTTAGAGTAACAGATTAAATATGAAATAAACTGCCAAGAGCCTGGATTTTAATATGAAAAAAAACTCAGCAAAATAATTCTAGTTGTCTTCTTAAAATAACATTAAAATATAAAGGTTAGGTAAGATTGAAAATAAAAACACAAAGAATAATTTAGAGGTATTATGCACAAAGACCTTCATGATCATTGGGTAAAATTAGTAATCAAGTCCTATTCACTTAGATGATTAGCATACTCTATAGGGGTTGATATATTTAATGTGGAAAATATTTAGACTATGCTTTTATCTGCATTAGTAGGTAAGCTAGATATTTGTGTTTATCCAAATGGAGATATCAACTTTCTTTAAATAGCCAATGAATTGCTTCAACAATACTACCCCTGGGCATCCTGTCATTCTTTCAATTCTTAGTTCAGGCTGACTGTTTTGTAAGTCATCTTTGTATTTCAATAATTTCTATGCTGTAAAATCATAACTAAGATGATATACACAACATGAAAACCATCCCAATCCATTTACTTATTAAAAAATTCCAAGATTCTGTTGTATATCAGAGAAAACTGTGCCTTATAGTTATTGTCCATAAATTTTTGTTAGACAATAAACTCCATCAGGTTTGGAATTGCACATAATCTAAGTGTGCATTTTCCTTGAATTTTGCACAATTATCTATATTTATTAAATGGTTAGTCCTCCTACCTTTTACCTGTGTGACTTTGGACAAGTAGCTATTTCTTTGGGCCTTAGTCTCCTCATCTGTAAAATAAATAGGTAAGACTACATTATCCTATAAGTGCCTTTTATATCTAAATCTTCAGATTCTATAATAAATCCCTGTTACATTAGGTTAAACTAAATGCATTTACTATTAAAATTAGTAATAGAATTAGTGAAAAAATCTTCAGTATACTAATTTTTTTCTCTAGATATCAATAGTGTTATAAAATAAAAAATCCACTCTTATTCTTAGGTAGCCCCTCTATGTTTTCAAGTTATTTGAATATTCATCTAGATAGTGAAGGAAATAGAGTGCTTGGTTTCAAGTCAAAAAGGTCTGAGTTCAGATCTGGTCTTAGATACTAGACTGGGAAAGTCACTTAATCTTGCTGCCTCAGTTTCCTCATTTAAAAAATGAGCTGGAGAAGGAAATAGCAAACCACTCTAGATGTTTGCCAAGAAAAGCCCAAATGGAGTCATGAAGAGTTGGACATTACTGAAAAAATGACTAAACAATAACTTTATAATAACTGCTGGGATTTATTTCACAGAAGAGGTTAAAAACATAAATATGTATATGTAACATGTATGTGAATGATCATATAAATGTAGTAGCCTAGTAAAATATGTAGTATAGATAATATTATCCCATTATTATAAATGAAAATGCTAAGGCTCAAAGAGACAGAGTAATTGTATATAATCTCAGAATTTGAAGGAATTTTCAGGATTATTTAGTTCAGTTTACATCTGATTCCAAACTCTTATTGACATTCTAAATTTTAATTCACCCTCTGTGTAAAGACTTCCATTTATGGACAGTAACAATTTATCTGAGCAAGTTAGACAGTATAGTGGAGATAGCATGATGGATTTGGAATCAGAAAGCTAAGCATTTGAATAGTACTTTAAACACTAGACACGTGATTCTGGTTAAGTAGTCACTTAACTACTCTCACACACACACATACATATATATGTGTATATATGTATATATATACACATACACACACACACACACACACACACACACACACACATATATATATATATATATGAAACAGGAATAATAATAGTACTTACCTCACTGGGATGTTCTTAAGGTCAAGCAAAATAAATCATGTAAACAATTTTGTAAACCTGCTGGTGGTACTTATTATTGTTATTGTTATTGCTCTTATCATCACTGTCAAAGTCATAGTTATTATCTCTATTGGTTATTATATTCTGGAGCCTCCCATTCCACTTTGGAATAAATGTCATAGGAAGTATTTTCTTAGGCCAACCTCAAATATGCTATTCTACAAATTCCACCCATTATATCTAAGTTTGGTTCTTTGAAACCAAATAAAACAACTCAACACAAAATTTTGTTATTTCCTGGGCACTCAAATGTTTTCCAGCCTAACATCTATCTGAAGAACAAACTTATTACGTTCTGGAAAGTGGGAGGTGAAGAGTGGCCATCTAGCATCTATTTGATTTCCACCAATAAAAGTGATACCACTCCATAAGATAATTGATATTATTATTGGACAACTTTAATTATTAAGTGTTAGGAAGTTGTGCCTCTTATTGAATCTAAAAACGCACCTACTATTTCACATACTTCTTTTTCTATCCTCTGAGTCCAAGAACAAACGTAATAATTCTTTCATTAAAGACATCATCAAAAATTTAAACTTAATGAATCAACATAACTTTAAATCATATCTCCAGGCTAAACATTCTCAGTTTCTTCAATTAATCCAGAACAGGGAAATTATATATATATATATATATGTATATATATATATATATATTATACTAATCCATGACTGTGATCCATGGAACAAAGATGTTAAACTAGAAAAGTAGGGAAAAACCACAAACAAATAGATTCCAATATGAATCTTCTAAGTGCAAGTCAATTTTCATTCCCCACCTCACCTTTGAAGTAATTCGTTGTTTAGGTCAAATACTGTTATTTTAATAATCTATCTGTGATAGATGTAGTTTCCACTTCTCTAAACAATATTCTGGTGTTCTTCAGTTAATAATATATATTGGTTAATTTGATTTTATTATGATATATATTTAACAAAATATTACAGAATCAGTCTTTTTTAAGATGACACAGTTAGTGTAAGAAATAGAAATCAAAACTCAACACTTGTGAATCAAAGTTCATTGATAACAATGATGGAAATATGAGATACTGTGATGATGATTAAAAGTAGTATTGTTATTGTTATCATCTCCTTATGCCTCATCATGGATAGGGGAGGACTTTGCTTCCTCTAAATCTGTCCTATAAAAATTCAAATTATGAAGCATCATTGCAGTTGGGAAAACTGACTTCAGATACAGTTATGAATTGTGAGTCTGTCACCCAAGAACTAGCCCTGTGTGAAGAGTTTTATTAGTACCACACAGAATTCCATGACAAATATTTTGACTATTCAAATGCTGAAGTTCGCTACTAATAAGTTATAAAGGTTATGTGTTTGGCATCTATGGAGGAAGTACCTATAGCAATAAAATTAATTATCATGGCAGAGTTTTTTAAAAAATAATTAATTTGTTTTTATTAAGACTTTGAGTTCCATTTTTACCTCCCTCTCTCCCTTACTACTCTCCTCCCGATGCTAGTAAGAACTCTTATATAGGTTATATGCATGCATTCATTCATTTATTTGTTTTTTGTTTTGTTTTATTTTGTTTTCTGAGACAGTTGGGATTAAGTGACTTGCCCAGAGTCATACCTCTATTGAGTGTCTGAGACCAGATTTGAACTTAGGTCCTCTTGATGGTTCTCTATCCACTGAACCACCTAGCTGCCCCGTGCATTCATTTTTAACACATTTCCATATGAATCATGTTGGAAAAAATAAATCAAAACAAAAGTAAAATATCATAAGAAAGAAAAAGTCAAAACCAAAAAAAAAAAAAGGTAAAAATAGTATACTTCAACCCACATTCAGTTTCCATACTTCTGTATTTTGTGGTGTTTTTTTGGATGTGGATGACATTTTCCACCCAAAGTTTACTGGTGTTTTGACAAAACTTTTCATTTTTATTTTCCATTATATTATGATGTCTTTTCCCTCAATCCAAACTACAGAAAAATAATAAGAAAATTACATGAAATGGTTGGGTAAATAATATGTCTTACGGTATTAATAATGCTCTCCTATCACTTTCCAGTCAGTCAGCCAATTAACATTTATTAACTATTACTATGTGCCAGACAGATATTATGCTAAACACTGAAGAGAGAAAAAAAGGTAAGACAGTAGCTGATCTCAAGGAATTCAAAGTCTCATGGGAGAGACAGCATAAAAGCAATTATATGCAAACAATAATTAAATAGGATAAATTGGAAATAATCACAAGAGGAAAGGCATTGATATTGAAGAAGACACAGACTGGGAGGTTTTATGTAGAGTGTGGAATTTTAAAAAATATATATTTATTTTCTTATCTAATATGTAATTATCTTTGCAAATGCACACTGTTTTCCTGGATACATGTAAGTTCCTGGAAGATATTAGGTTTTCATTTGTGTTTGTATATATATTTATATTTCCAGTAACTCACAGAATACCTGGCATATATGAAAAAAGACATAGACTAGATCTATCAATTATTTGATAAAGAGAACTCCAGAATGAGATAATTCCCTCTTCGGGTGTGAGTTGGTAAGCTTCTTGGGAAAATGAAGTTTCAGTGATTTGTCTAGAGCACCCTGAAAAATTAAAGGTCCTATTCACGGGAATACAAACTATGTCTCAGAAGTGAGACATGGGATATATTTAGCACTTAGCTAATGTTTCTTGAAAAATAAGTTAACATGGCGGAGTGAAAAGGTGACTTTCTACCTCTCCTCCGATCTTCTCTCAAATCAACAATAAAATAACCCTCTGAACTGATCTTCAAGTCAACGAACTCAGAAATATTTGGACACTGCTCTCTGGATAACTTCATATCAGGTTAGTCGGACTCGGACAGAGAGATAAATAGACGACTCCTGAGTAGGCCGGAAGTGAGGGTGGGACTCAGCTCAGCTCATTGTGGCAGAAATTCCAAACTCCAAACTCCAAACTCCAAATTCCAAACACCTGGATTTTATCTGAGGCACTCGGGACACTCTGTCCTGATTGGGGGCAAGTGTTCTGGCAGACTTGCCTTGTTTAAGCAGTAATTCGGACTTAGTCCTAGCCCCCACCGGCCCAGCACCTTAAATAAACTCGCCGAAGTGCCCGAGGGCAAAGCTTTTCAGCCGCCGTTTTTTTTTCCCTACCTTAAAGAGATATCCACGCTGTCTAAAAAAAAATGAAGAAGCAAAAGAGAGCTCTCACCATAGAAAGCTTTTATAAAGAGAAAGAAGTGATGATCACCCCAGATCCAGAGGTTCCTTTAGACAAAACTAAAGAGAAAATCAGCAAGGACCATCACTGGTCCCCTTTTCAAAAGGCCTTTCTGGAAGATTGCATAAAGAACCTCAAAAGAGAACTGGAGGATAAATGGGAAAATAAACTGAAATCAGTGCAAGAAGTATATGATGCCCTGCAAAAGAGATATGAAAAAGACAATAATTTATTGAAAAGGACTTTAAAAAGGTAACTGAAGAAAACAACACTTTAAAAATAAGAATTGAACAAATGCAAGTGAATGATTCCATAAGACTTCAAGAGTCAGTCAAACAAAAAAAACAAAAAAATGAAAAATTAGAAGAAAATATGAAATATCTCCTAGGAAAAACAACTGACTTGGAAAATAGATCTAGGAGAGACAATCTAAGGATTATTGGACTTCCTGAAAGCCATGATGAAAAAAAGAATCTAAACACTATCTTCCAGGAAATCCTGAAAAAAAAAAACTGCCCTGAGATTGTAGAATCAAAGGGCAAAATCACCATTGAAAGAATTCACCGATCACCTCCTGAAAGAGACCCCAAAATTAAGACCCCAAGGAATATTGTGGCTAAATTTCAGGACTATAGCACCAAGGAACAGATTCTGCTAGCAGCTAGAAAGAAACAATTCAAATACCGAGGATCAATAAATAGAATCACACAGGATCTGTCAGCCTCCACACTGAAGGATCAAAGGGCCTGGAACCAGATATTCCGAAGGGCAAAGGAACTTGGATTACAACCTAGAATAACCTATCCAGCTAGAATGAGCATTATCCTCCAGGGAAGAAGATGGTCATTCAATGATATAGGTGAATTTCACCTATTTTTAATGAAAAGACCGGATCTGAACAAAAAATTCGACACCCAAACACAGAACTCAAGAGATGCATAAAAAGGTAAAAAGGAAAGGACTCTTGAGAACTTTATTTTTACTAGGGTGATACTTAAAGTTTGGGGGTATAATTAACTAGATATTACTTTGATAATATGAAAAAGAGAACTAGAGGGGAAAAGGTTGTCATACTGGGGAAAAGAGGGAAAAAGTGGTAAAATAAGATCTAAAAAAAAAAAGGAGGTAAAAACAAGGTAAAATCACTTGAAGAAGCAAAGAAAACCTAACATAATTGACAGAAAGAGGGGAGGGAGATGAGCATTGTGTAAATCTTACTCTGATCAGGTTGGGCTCTAAAAGTATATATCAGACATTTGATTTCACATAGAAACTTGTCTGTTGCTAGAGGGAAGTGGGAGGGAAAGGAGGAAAAGTAAGGGACAAACTAATAGAAGGGAAAATAGAAGAATCAGGGCAAAGGAGTAAAAACAGGGGGAGGGGATCTAAAGGGTGAAGTATTGTTTGGGGGAGGGGGTCATCAAAAGCAAAGTACTGAGGAGGGGGGAAGGGAGAAAGG
>JAJPUD010003316.1:0-93520 GCA_023553655.1 Myrmecobius fasciatus | reverse complement strand
GGGGGTCATCAAAAGCAAAGTACTGAGGAGGGGGGAAGGGAGAAAGGGGAAAGGAAAGGGGAAAACATCACTTGGGTAAATAAGATGGCAGGAAATAAAGAATTAGTTATTCTAACTGTGAATGTGAATGGAATGAACTCTCCCATAAAGCGGAAGCGGATATCAGACTGGATTAAAAATCAGAATTCCACAATATGTTGTCTACAAGAAACACATCTAAAACATAGTGACACATATAGGATGAAGGTAAACAGCTGGAGCAGAAAATACTATGCTTCAGGTGAACAAAAGTAAAAAGCAGGGGTAGCAATCCTTATCTCAGATCAAGTAAAAGCCAAGATAGATCTAATCAAAAGAGATAAGGAAGGAAACTATATTTTATTAAAGGGTACCATAGATAATGTAGCAATATCTATACTAAATATATATGCACCAAGTGCAATAGCACACAAATTCCTAGGGGAGAAATTAAGAGAGATGCAAGAAGAAATAGACAGCCAGATACTAGTGGGGGATCTCAACCTTGCTCTCTCAGAATTAGATAAATCAAACTACAAATAAACAAGAAAGAAATTAGGGAGATAAACCAATTGTTAGAAAAGCTAGGTATGATAGATCTATGGAGAAAGTTGAATGGAGACAGTAGAGAG
The DNA here is from genome assembly GCA_023553655.1 of Myrmecobius fasciatus. Lineage (NCBI taxonomy): Eukaryota > Metazoa > Chordata > Mammalia > Dasyuromorphia > Myrmecobiidae > Myrmecobius > Myrmecobius fasciatus. The sequence continues at coordinate 92,870 of JAJPUD010003316.1, read as the reverse complement.
TTAACTTTTTTCTCAGCAGTCCATGTAACCTATACAAAAATTGACCATGTGTTAGGACATTAAAAACCTCAAAATCAAATGCAGAAAGGCAGAAATAGTAAATGCATCCTTTTCAGATCATGATGCAATAAAAATCACATGCAATATAAGGCCAGGAGAAAATAAACCAAAAGGTAATTGGAAATTAAATAATCTAATCCTGAAGAATGAATGGGTGAAAGAGCAAATCATAGACACCATCAATAATTTCATCCAGGAGAATGACAATAAGGAAACAACATACCAAAATTTGTGGGATACGGCTAAAGCGGTTATAAGGGGCAACTTTATATCTCTAGATGCTTACTTGCATAAAATAGAGAAAGAAAAGATCAACGAATTGGGCTTATTATTAAAAAAAACTAGAAAAAGAATAAATTAAAAACCCTCAATTAAATACCAAATTGGAAATTCTAAAAGTAAAAGGAGAAATTAATAAAATTGAAAATAAGAAAACTATTGAGTTAATAAATAAAACTAAGAGTTGGTTCTATGAAAAAACTAACAAAATAGATAAGCCTTTAGTTAATTTGATAAGAAAAAGGAAAGAGGAAAATCAAATTGTTAGTCTCAAGATTGAAAAGGGAGAACTTTCCTCCAATGAAGAGGAAATTAGAGCAATAATTAGGAGTTACTTTGCCCAACTTTATGCCAGTAAGTTTGATAATCTAAATGAAATGGAGTAATATCTACAAAAATATAGATAACCCAGGTTAACAAAAGAGGATATAAATTATTTAAATAGCCCCATATCAGAAAAAGAAATAGAACAAGCTATTAACCAACTCCCTAAGAAAAAATCTCCAGGGCCAGATGGATTTACATGTGAATTCTACCAAACATTCAAAGAACAATTAATTCCAATACTATACAAACTATTTGAGAAAATAGGGACAGAAGGTATACTGCAAGAATCCTTCTATGAGACCGATATGGTGCTGATAGCTAAACCAGGTAGGGTGAAAACAGAGAAAGAAAACTATAGACCAATTTCCCTAATGAATATTGATGCAAAAATTTTAAATAAGATATTAGCAATGAGATTACAGAAAGTCATTCCCAGGATAGTACACTATGACGAAGTAGGATTTATACCAGGGATGCAGGGCTGGTTCAATATTAGGAAAACTATCAGCATAATTAATTATATTAATAACCAAATCATCAAAAACCATATGATTATCTCCATACATGCAGAAAAAGCCTTTGATAAAATCCAACACTCTTTCCTACTAAAAACACTAGAGAGTATAGGAATAAATGGGCTTTTCCTTAAAATGATCAGTAGCATCTATTTAAAATCATCAGCAAGCATCATATGTAATGGAGACAAACTAAAACCATTCCCAATAAGATCAGGCGTGAAACAAGGCTGCCCACTGTCTCCATTACTATTTAATATTGTATTAGAAATTTTAGCTTTAGCAATAAGAGAAGAAAAAGAGATAAAAGGAATCAGAGTAGGGAATGAAGAAACCAAATTATCACTCTTTGCAGATGACATGATGGTATACTTAAAGAACCCTAGAGACTCAACTAAAAAACTACTAGAAAAAATTCACAATTTTATCAAAGTGGCAGGATTCAAAATTAAACCACATAAATCATCAGCATTTTTATATATTACCAGCAAAGTTCAGCAGCAAGAGATACAAAAAGAAATTCCATTCCAAATAGCAGAGGACAGGATAAAATATTTGGGAATCTATCTGCCAAGGAAAAGTCAGAAACTATGCGAACTAAATTACAAAACACCTTCCACAAAAATAAAATCAAACCTAATCAATTGGAAAAATATTAAGTGCTCATGGGTAGGCAGAGCGAACATAACAAAAATGACAATACTACCCAAACTAATCTACTTATTTAGTGCCATGCCAATCAAACTCCCAAGAAATTTTACAGATCTAGAAAAAATAGTAGCAAAGTTCATTTGGAAGAACAAAAGTTCAAGGATTTCAAGGGGATTAATGAAAAAAAAAGTCAGATGAAGGTGGCCTTGCTGTACCAGATCTAAAACTATACTATAAAGCAACGGTCATCAAAACCCTTTGGTACTGGCTAAGAAATAGAGCAGTCGATCAGTGGCACAGGATAGGATATCAGGACAATCTAGGCAATAACCTTAACAATCTATTATTCAATAAACCCAAAGACCCCAGCTTTTGGGATAAATACTCACTATTCGGCAAAAACTGCTGGGAAAATTGGAACCTAGTGTGGAAAAAGTTAGGGCTTGACCCATACCTAACACCACATACCAAGATAAGATCTAAATGGGTTCATAATCTAGATATAAAGAGGAACTTTGTAAGCAAGTTAGAGGAACGTAATATAGTTTATCTCTCAGACCTGTGGAGATCGAATAAATATATGTCCAAAGAAGACCTGGAACTCCTAATTGAACACCAGATGGATAATTTTGATTTTATTAAGTTAAAAAGTTTCTGTACAAACAAAACAAATGCAGACAAGATTAGGAGGGAAGCATCAAATTGGGAAATCATCTTTACATTTAATGGTTCTGATAAAGGCCTCATTTCTAAAACATATAGAGAATTGCCTCATATATATAAGAATTCAAGCCACTCTTCAATAGATAAGTGGTCAAGGGATATGAACAGACAATTTTCACATGATGAAATTAAAACCATCTCTAGTCATATGATAAATTGCTCCAAATCACTATTGATCAAAGAAATGCAAATTAAGACAACTCTGAGGTACCACTACACACCTGTTAGATTGGCTAAAATGACAGGAAAAGATAACGATGAATGTTGGAGGGGATGTGGGAAAACTGGGACACTAATACATTGTTGGTGGAACTGTCAACGGATCTAACCATTCTGTAGAGCAATTTGGAGCTATGCTCAAAAAGTTGTCAAATTGTGCATACCCTTTGACCCAGCAGTGTTTCTACTGGGCCTATATCTCAAAGAGATCTTAGAGGAGGGAAAGGGCCCCACATGTGCAAGAATGTTGGTGGCAGCCCTTTTTGTAGTTGCTAGAAACTGGAAACTGAAGGGATGCCCATCAATTGGAGAGTGTCTGAATAAATTATGGTATATGAATGTTATGGAATATTATTGCTCTGTAAGAAACGACCAGCAGGATGATTTCAGAGAGGCCTGGAGGGCCTTGCATGAACTGATGCTGAGTGAAACGAGCAGAACCAGGAGATCATCATACACAGCAACAACAGTATTACATGATGATCAATTCTAATGGACATGGCTCTCTGTAACAAAGAATTGTCTCAAACCAGTTCCAATTGTTCACTGAAGAAAACCATATACACCCAGAGAGAGGGAAATGAAATATGGACCACAACATAACATTTTCATGATCTCTATTGACATTTGCTTGCATTGTGTTGCCTTTCTCTGATTCTTTTTTTTCTTGTATATAGGATTTTTCTTGCATAACTTCTCAAGCATTTCAACATTATTAACATGTAGTGGACTTCCTGCCATCTAGGGGAGGAGAGGGGACTGGGGGTAAAATTTGTAATGGAAAGCTTTGTAAAGATCAATGTTGGGGAACTACCCATACATATGTTATACAAATAAAAAGCTTTAATAACAAAAAAGAAAAATAAGTTAAGATAATGACCACTTTTTTTCCCTACAAGGAAAAAAGTGTTTACCTATGTTTCTTCTTTGCTGAGATCAAGTAATCATAGATTTAGAACTAGAAGAGACTTTAGATACCTTTCAGTTCTCCTACTATAAATGAAAGAATTGAGACCCAGAAAGGTTAACTACATGAAAAACGTGGAATATTGCAGAGATTGCTACACTTGATTAATAAGTTGTCTAGTTTTTCTGAACTGCTTTCTTTGTTTTCTCTCTCTTCCTTTCTCCTTCTTTTCCTTCCTTTCTGTTTTCTTCCTTCCCTCTCTCCTTTCCTCCCTCCCTCTTAAATTATTATTGTTGATTTCAGGGAGAATAAAAAAGTGATTAGGGGGAAAAAGTGTTATAAAAACCAAAGATTCCAAAACAAATGAATAACAAATAAATTAACAATAACAATATAAAACAAAAATAACAAAAGAAATAAAATAAATGAACATATGAATGAATAAAGGCATCTTAATAAATACATAGGCAAATTAATGAGTCAAAATGAGCAATTAACATAATCTAATGAAAGTTCACTGAATTTAGAAACAGAGAATTTGGATTCCAATTTTAACTCTGACTTTTACAGGGTGATCTTTAGTCAGTGACTTCAGTTCCTCACACCTCAGGTTTCTTTTGTGTGAAAGTGTTTAAGCTAGATGGCCATTAAAGTCCCTTATAGATACAAAATCTCATCTTGTGACCCTACCTCCTTTGAATTTTACTGAAGTTAGGCAGATTTATTTGCAATCCTTTTTTTTAATGAATAATTCAGTGAGAATTATGTGACTTCTGTACATAAATTTGACTAGAACCTGGGTTACATATGTTTTTTGTTTGTTTGTTTGTTGTTGTTGTTGTTGTTTTTTAATAGAAATGTCAAAGTGTTTGTCTGAGGAAAGATTTTGCCTGGTCATCTGGTATTACTCTTAATAATCAGGGCCTCTGGGGGCCCTGATCCTCTTTCATATTTAACAAAATGACAGAGGTGATAATGGATTCATTCAAATGTTGTTACTTGATGGTAATGAACAATTGCTTGGCAATATGAGAAATAGCAGTTATAAGTGAAGAGAACCTATTCTGGTTATTGGTTATATACAATTTTCTTAAGTATGAATGTGAGTGAGTGAGAGAGAGAGAGAGAGAGAGTGTGTGTGTGTGTGTTTAATGCATAAGATAGGTCCATTATAAGGTATGAAATAATATAAGCCCCTGAAAATGGTTAGTGTTATAGTCAAAAAAGTAGTTTATACCACTATTTGTTTACTTTTGATGGAAGTGGAAACAAAACATAAAAATAACGCTCTCTTCCACAAAACAAAAATAAACAGAAAGTCAAACAATCATCACCACAACAAAAATAGGACAAAAATATCTCAAATAGGCTACCTTTCCGTTTTAGAGAATATTTCCCTCAGCGGATCCCAAATCAATAGGTTAAGAAAGTGACACCACCATTAAGATGATTATTAATAATCATACTACCCTAAAAGTATTTTGTAATTTTCTGAAACATTTTTGGGTTTACTGCCTTGTAACACTAATAATAAAATAGGAAAGTTGGGTGAAACTAGCTTTGTCTGACCCAGAAGGCAAAATGAGGAATCACTAGCCGTTCAATACAGTGTGTAATACACTGGATTGTAGTCTGAAATGTTTTTCAAATCTTACCTCAAAAACTCTGTACCTCAGTTTATACATTTAGAAAATGGAGTTCAATTTAGTAACTCCTATATTCTTGAACCTATTATTATTATTAATGATTGAATAAGCAGCAAATTTTCAATTTTAAGTGCAACTAAGAAAATATTACCTTATAATTAGAACTTCCCCAAAGTGTTAGGGGCTTTTTCCAGATATGAGAGGGGGGAGGAGTTCCTTGCATGTGAGATTTCCAAGCTGGATGATCATTTGTTTGAGAAGCTTTTCTATACAAGTGCATAATTTCAAATAAATCAGGAATTCCTAACTTTTGCTTTTCACAAACCTCAGTATGGTGAAGCTTACAGACCCTCCTTATAAGAATTAGGATTTTAAAAATATAAAAATTACATGAGAAACCAATAAAATACAGAAATATTGCAAACAAAAAATAAAAATCTAAGTTCACAGACTCCAAATTAACTATCCCTCCCCAGCTTTGTCCTCAGGAAATAAGACTGCTTGATTCTCTTTTCTCTGTGTGATTTGTGATTTTTTGTGTTTGCATGTATGTTTGTGTGACTAAATGAAGCTGTATCCAGATGGTTAGAATATTTCATTTGCCAATCTGCTGTTTGGGTCGCATAAAAACAAATCTTGTTGCTACTCATATTCTATCCATGAACTTTCTTTTACCTTTTACAAATCACTTCAGTTTTCTCTGTGTCAGCTTCCTCAACTGTAACGTAATGTTTAAAAAATAGAAATCTACTTCATAGCATGACACCAGCAAGAGCTAAAACCTATCATGAAAGACTTAGTGAATTTAAAGGGTCTCCATAAAGTCTCATCAGTTCTACTGCTGCTTTCATTTCTAAAGCTTTTTAGGATGAATTGAGAATAAAATCGTAAGAAAACTTAGTTCAAAAAAATCCAGTTTTCTTGAGAGTCTACGACTCTCCAGAGATGATCCTAATTAGAAATACTGCCAGTGTTTGCCCAGCTTAACCACAATCTAACACATTCTACATTTTAAATTTAAAAACATTTTGGGGCATGTATGTGTGTGTATATGCATGTATTGTTGTGTAGCATATGATGCATTGACATGAATGCATGCACATGCATAAATATATATATATATACATATATATATAGGGACATATGTATATTTATGTTTACATTTAATTGTACTTTCATCTAGCATATGGTAGGAAGGAAGAAAAAAGCTAAAATGTACCCAGCAAAGAACAAAAGAAAACTTAGAAGAAGCACAGAAAATCTGGGTAGCTTTGAAAACAAGGTGTAGTATTTACTACATAGATTTTTAAAATAAGTTTGAAATGGAAATATATTGTTTATATTGAATACTCTGTGTATTGTTGTGTACATGGGCATTATCTTTTTTTCTCATTTTATATCAAAGTTTAAAATAAATTAAAAATTAAAAAAGACTTTGGAAATTAACACGACAGTAGGGATTTTGGACTAAATGCCCAACTTGGGCTTCATTCTGTCATCTTTAAATGATGTAAGCTCTGAGAAGTCATTTTCCATCTTAGAAATTCATTTTCCTTATCAATAAACTGAGAAGTTCAAACTGAATTTTTATTTCTTTTCAGGCTTAATAGTGTGATTCAGATTCAGACTTTGACAGGAAAATAGGAGAAAAAGTGCTTCCATTCATTCACTAAAAAAAAAAAATCACTTGGAAAAGTGAAGGGCATGGTAGCAGAAGTGACAATCTTTTTTTTTCTTTTTTTTATTTGAAGCAGTATAAAAAAGCAAATGTTGACTAAAAACAAGAAAAAAAAACAAGTTCTTTGAAATATTTATTAAATGCCTAAAGCATGTAATTGATTATGTTAATTGATAGGGAAGATATGTGTTAGATTTAACAAAAAGACTACCTCTAATTTTAGTTGATACCTACAATGGATAAAATACTAAGCTTGAAAACACAATAATGCATCTTCATAAGTTCAAATTCAGGATCAACCACTTACTAGATGTGTAAACTTGAGCAAGTCACTTAATCCCAGTTGCTTCAATTTCCTCACTTGTAAAATGAACTGAAGAAGAAAATGGAAAGTCACTCCAGTATCTTTGTAAAGAAAACTTCAAATGGGATCATGGAGAGTAAGACATGGTTAAAATGACCCAACAATAAAAATTTAGAAAGTACACACACACGCACACACACACACATGTACATATATACAAATAATAAATGTATGTATATGGAAAGAGACATACACATATACATACACAAATATTTAAATATGTATTAGATAGAGATAGACAGAGGGAGAGAGAATGAAAGAGAGACACACACACACACACACACACAGAGTCACATAGAGAGAGAGAAAGAGACAGACATAGAGACAGAAAGTCAGAGAGACAGAGAAATAGAGAATTTCATACCTAACCTTTGGTCACACAACTGATATTTAAAAAATGGAATATGATCCTTCCTGATTTTAAAAATAGTGTATATCTCTATTTTTATTCATTTATTTATTTGCTTATTTATGTATTTGTTTGCTTGTTTTTGCTGTATCATACTGTAAAATTCTGTCTGAAAGGTCTCTCAAACATTCAGATAAATCAGGGACCAATTCTATTTCAAGATTTCCTCCAACATTGTTGATCAAAAGCTATTTATTTTGTGTAACTCACATGCTTATGCTCCCAAGTTTTTACCACAAGGAATTTACAAATTGTCTTAAAGGTTTTAATCTCTATTGGTGCTATCCAGTGTGCCACTTAGGTGCCTGGAACATAATAGGTACTTAATATATGCTTATTAACTGACTGAGTAAAGTATATTTAGAAGTGATCTGTGCTGGGGACTATGAAGTTATTTAAACAGTGAGAGAGAGATATAAAAGGTGTATAAAGGAGAAGAAAATAAGAAAGTCATGAGGGAAAACATCAGATCTTATTTATAGATTTAAAAATGTAAATGAGACAACCTCAGCAGAAGTCCCATAAATTAGGCTAAGATTATGTTACATATATAAGCACTCTCTTGGTCAGAATAGAGACATAAACAGAGAGAGTTGTTTCATTTTTTTTGTTGTTGTTGTTGAACTATCTCATCAGCTAAAATAACCAGTTAATTCCATCACAAAGTCTCTGAAGCCAAATTGATAGAATTGGCTAGTCATTTTAGGCAGAAAAGTTTATCCTATTGCTCCGTGTAGAAATAGCTTAAGAAACTACCTGGATGAGAAGAGTGTTTATAGGGCTATTGTCTTAAGTGAGAAATTGATAGAATTGACTAAATCTTCTTCAGAAATGTTTCAAGAGAAGGAAACAGGAGTAATTCAAAATCCAATCATAACTTTCTCCCATGGCAGTTGTGTCTGAATGTGGTGTGATGTAAAATCCTTGACAATGTAGGATGAACAGCTGTTTTCCACCTCCCCAGAGGGTCTCACAGGAGAAACTAGGATCAGTTGTATATATGAGAGATATGCTAGAGATGAGAAAATTTCCCTGTTAATCAGACAAGTTAGATATAAGAATTGGAATTGATAGGAATAGAAAGCAGTTGCCAAAATAATCATTTGTCAGGAATATTGCAGAGGATGTTTATGCTTTAGGCAAAAATTAGACAAAGATTAGGCAACAAGTTTTGAAGTCCTTTCCTTTTCTGAGAATTTATGATTTTATCATAACTGATCCTCTTTGGGTTTTCTCACAGGATCCTGTCCTCACCTCCCACCATCAGTAAGTAAATGATTATTCTCCCCTAGCAGTTGAGGCAGCTAAGACACAAAGGGGGGAAGAGACTTAACTAAGATGATAACAGCTTAGAATACACATTTCATGTTATATCCAAGCTTATATCCAAGCTAAAAAAATAATGAATATTTTTGTTGATGACACTGAACTAATTACAGCATCCATTTAAAACTGGTATGAGAACAAATTTGGAATGTGAAAAGTAGTCTTCTGACTCCTGGGCCAGTGAACTTTTTTACTTCTTAATACACAATTTCTTGGATTTTAGAATGTGCTCCTAATATTTAGCTCTGTGAGTCATCAAGTGACTAGGACAGAAGAAAGTGTTTGTAGTTGTTTAGTGAAACAAATTATTAACAAACCAAACTATAATTAATATATTTTTTAAATTAACTAAATTATCAAAAAACTTTAAATATAGATTTCAATTTCTCTTGCCCCTTTAGAAGGAATAAACACCATGATTTTTAAAATTTCTTTCCTTTCAACATGAAATCTGTCTATCTCTAATCCTGTCCACAGGGACCTATAAATATATTTTTCTTAACTGATTAAACATTTAACAGACAAATGTAAATAATAAGGACTCTATGAAAGATAGGATTATAAATAGCATAGATATCCCTATAAACCTCTGCCTATCACCACCATATGCTCTGAAAATATTTAATTAGATTTTCTGAGAGGTCAGTTTAAGAGGTCAGGGAACAGTCTGAAGATCAGTACTATATAAAATATTAATAAATACTGAACAATTCTGAAATATCTCCACACACAAATGTGCATGCACTTGGATTATATCAGAGAGACTGGAAACTCAAAGGTGTAATGAATGAGAATGATGTAAATGAAATGAAAAAGATCTGAATTTGAATACTGGCTCCCCTCACTTATTTATCTTGAGATTATTGTCCAACAAGATGTCTTCTATGATTTCCGTAGTTGATCGCGTCTTTCATCTTCTTCAAAATCCTTTGTTACTTTTTTTTGCACCTCTAAAACATTTTTATAGTATATTGACATATTTTATAATTATGTGTGCCTGATCTCTCCTTACTGATTAACAGCTTCAGAATCTTGTCTTATTGACCTCTTGTCTATTCCTTAAGTTCTAGTATAACTACATATAAATCAGAACCTATAATATGTCATTGGAAGTTGTGTTTTGAACCTTGTGAGTTAGGTAATAAAAAATGTTATTATCATGAATTATTAGGGAAAATAATTAGAGTAATAAAATGTATTATGTCACATAATAACTCATTATATATGTTAAGATTTGCAAAATGTTTTATACACATTATATAACATAATTGAAATATGAGATGTAGCATAGTATATTGACTAGAGAAGTAGACCAACCATGAAGAAAGATGTGTCCAAATTATACCTCTGCTTATTAGTATCTATGTGACAGTAAGCTAGTTGTTTTTCCTTTCTGTTCCTCGAAATTCTCATCAGTAATATATTTTTTTACCATATCTGTAGGACTTACATGATATGAATGTTTGAGATTGAAGCAAAATACTTGAAATATTAAAACAGTATGTACTAACAATCGCAATTATAAATTGTTATAGATAGATAGTCAATAGATAGATAGATACATAGATACTTAGATAGATAGATAGAAATGGATTGCCATCATGCTTCCTAGGTTTCCACTGAACTCCAAGGTCAACCTTAGTCAAGAAGCATTAATTAAAAATCTCCATATGCCAGGCAAAGTGCTTAAGCTTTTAATATGACTCAACATTTTTTTTTCAAGAAGTTTTCAATTAAACAAAAATTTATAAAACCTGCATTGTGGAGAGAACTATGGTAAGTATTGGACATATACAGGTTGAAACCAGTCCACTCTCTACCTTCAAAGAACTTATATCCTTTGATCTAATATTGCTTGAAATGAAATTTGGAGCATCTTCCCTGGAAGGAATTATTATTTTTAAGGGGCATGTGGATGAAAGGTCAGGCAAGATAAATTGAAAACAAGGAGGCTATTTATTTAGGATTCACACAGTTTTGTAAGAGCAAAATAAAAGCTGTTCATCAACACCTGTATATGAGAAGAATATACCATGCACTAATAGAGTGCTATTAATGTATTTTCTTTCCCAGATGAATGCTAATATCCTGGGATATAATCATTTCCTATGAAATTCTTATTCTATGAGATCTCTAAATATTTCTAAAGAATAAAATTTGAGTAGCAGGTCTTAGAAAACCATATTTTTCTTCTTATATGAATGTTAAAAAGGATAGGGAATCTACATAAACATAGAAAAACTTATTAAAAAACATATTTTCAAGTATTCCATTCACATGCTAATTTTATGTTTTAGTATGATGTGACAGTCATCCTAAGTCTTGACGATGTCTTCTCAAGTACTATAATATCTAGAAAATCTTGCCAGACTAACAAAGTTAACTCCCAATTCTCCTCCAATGGCTCTTACCTACTCAACCTTTTCATTAATTGGCATCGAAGCATGGTTAATGACTTCCAGGTATTACTTACTTTACTCATTCTAGCTCATTTTAGTTTTGTTTCAATATTTTGTCTTATTAGTCTTTTTATAAACAAGATCACTTTGTGTACATAACCACCAAAAGCAGGAATCAATTACAAATGCCTAAAAGCATTGGTATTGAAAGAAAAAAAAAAACTAGTTTCTATGTCTAATTCTGTTTCCTCTTCATTGTTTAATCTTGGATAAGTTCCCTTTGCCTCTGTGAAATTTAGATTCCTTACCTACAAAATGGAGAAAATAATACTTAATCTGTTTCATTGAAAACATTATTGTAATAATTAAATGAAGCAAGATGGTGAATTGGAAAGATTAGAAAGACAGTGAAGTGTTAGAATCAAGAAAGCATGGTTTCAAATCCCAAAGATGCTAATGGTAACTTTGAATTTTGGCTCATTTCACTTTCTCCTTCTGGCCTTCAGTTCTTTCATTTGTAAAATGATATGACTCTGCCAGAGATTAAATCCCTGGATAATAAGCTATAGTATAACTGTTATTGTTTTGAAATCTAGACTATTATATACTCTCAGAAGTGTGACAACACAGAACCAGATCACTGGACATTTTGGTACCAAAGGGAATGGACTAGGTGCCCCTAGATCTTTATTTTTCCATAGTCCAACTTCCCCTTGTATAGTCAGTCCTCTGCTCTTGTCCTTGCTCCAAAACTATGAGCTCCTCCTGGTTGAGCTCAGTATCCCTTGTGAAGAAAACTACAGGGCCTCTCCTTTGACTTGGTTCATCCTGTATTATTCTGGTCAGGATATCCTTTCTTAACAGCATACATCTTGTTAATTGGGCCCTCCATATGCTTCTATTCTTTTATCACGTCCCTGTTAAATTTGCAATTGCATGTGTTTTATTAATTTGTGTACTTATACTGAACTACTTAAAATTATAATTTTAGTTCTGTGCTTTCATAAAACTGTCTCTCTCATGTTTCCGTTCTGAAATGCAGCTAGTGAAAATGTAGCTATGAAATTTTCAAATGTATTTTTATAAATATTTCTATAAAAATTCAAGCCATTCTCCAATCAATAAATGGTCAAAGGATATGAACAGACAATTTTCAGAGGATGAAATTAAAACTATTTATAATCATATGAAAAGGTGCTCCAAATCACTATTGATCAGAGAAATGCAAATCAAGACAACTCTGAGATACCACTTCACACCTGTCAGATTGGCTAAAATGACAGGAAAAGTTAATGATGAATGTTGGAGGGGATGTGGGAGGGCTGGGACACTGATGCATTGTTGGTGGAGCTGTGAACGGATACAGCCATTCTGGAGAGGAATTTGGAGCTATGCTCAAAAAGTTATCAAACTGTGCATATCCTTTGACCCAGTAGCATTTCTATTGAGCTTATATCCCAAAGAAATCATAAAGGAAGGAAAGGGCCCCACATGTGCAAGAATGTTTGTGGCAGCCCTTTTTGTAGTGGCTAGAAACTGGAAACTGAATGGATGCCCATCAATTGGAGAATGGCTGAATAAATTATAGTATATGAATATTATGGAATATTATTGTTCTGTAAGAAATGACCAACAGGACGATTTCAGAGAGGCCTGGAGAGACTTGCATGAACTGATGCTGAGTGAAATGAGCAGAACCAGGAGATCATTATACACGGCAACAACAGTACTATATGACGATCAATTCTGATGGACATGGCTGTCTTCAACAATGAAATGTTTCAAACCACCTCCAATCGTTCACTGAAGAAAGCCATATACTCCCAGAGAGAGGGATGTGAAATGTGGACCACAACATAACATTCTCATACTCCTTGATTGATGTTTGCTTACCTTGTGTTTCCTTTATCTGATATATCTTTTGTGTAGATAAGATTTTTCTTGCACAACAATGATAAGTTTGGAAATATACATATATTCGATTTGCCAATATTTTAACATAATTAGCATATGGTGGATATCCTGCCATCTAGGGTAGGGGTGGGGAGTTGGGGGAAAAATTTGTAACAGAAAGCTATGTAAGGGTTAATGTTGAAGAATTACCCACACATGTTATGCAAATAAAATTAAAAAAAAATAAAAAATAAAATAAAAAAAATAATAAAAAAAATTTTCAAATGTAGCTAGCCAGAAAAAAAACTTTAAAAGCTGTAGCCAAAGAGTTTAAAATACAGAGAAAGCATAATGAACTTTCAAAGATGAAGCAATTGTTCCAGTAAGCTGGACTAGCTCCCATGTTAAGCTTTCTGTAGAAAATTATATTACAAGAAAAGAGAAAAAAAAAGTGAAAGACACTTTTTATTACAATGCTGGCTATATTGGTATTACAAAAATAAAGTCATATAATCTAAGTTATAGAATTACTGAAAACATCTAGGTAAGTTAAAAAAAAGTTTGGAAATTAATCATTTTAAGAACTCCTGAGATTTTGGGGTCATTCCAGAAATGCACCTTATTTTGAAGCATTTTAGTAAATTTGGTGTATCACTGTACATTTTGTTTTAAGGAAAAATCTGAAAAATTTTACAAAAGTTTTGACCATAAATGACAAAATTAATAGCTCCATTGTTCTAGGGAAATGAAAAAAGGAAGCTAGCATTAAAATAACCCCATAACAAAGGACAAAAAAATAGACCAAGGGTTTGCACTTTATGGTAACCTCTTGTTAACCTTTCCTAGAATGATTTTTAAAACCAGAAATATAACTACCTCAATTCAAAGACTCCTATCTTTTCCCTGTCAACCCTTCTCATCCCAGATTCTCAAATTTGGATGTTGAAAAAATGCAGGGAAACTTTACTTATATTCTGTTCCTCCAATGGACCCAGTTGCAGTGGACCCAGTGTCTCTGTGATTTTGAGCATCCTTAAACATGCCCATCAAGGTAAGCCTGGGGGCATCATCCAAGTGCCTTATGTCCTGTTTACCTTTCCCTTACAGCTGCGAGTCACCCCAGCAACACGCAATATATGGTACCAAAACTGCAGCTATTAGAGCTCAGGCTCTATGGCCAGCATCTACTTTATACTAACACCAGCAACTACTACTAATGGAAAGGTTCTGGCAACAGCCACCCCAGTTGCTTGGATTCCCATTCTGCAGCTAGCACTCTCTGCTGTGTCTTCCCCCCTCCCAAGCTCAGTCATTATCTGCAGTGCAGCCTCAGCCCTAGGCAGGCCTTGCATAGCTGCTGCCCCTGCCTTAGCACTTACTGTGGCAATTAAAAAATGGGCAGAGGGGCAGCCATCCTCTGTTCTTCCACCCTTCTCTATCCGGTCTTAGAAACTCATTAGTTGTGATTGTAGGCAAGTTAGAAAGTTATCTTACTTCTATTTGCCTCAGTATCTTGATCTATAAAGAAAACAAACAAAAAAATAAAACAATAGTATACACATCCTAGGGTTTTTGTGAGATCAAAATAATATGATGATTGTAATGTGTTCTCAATGTAATTTTGTTTCATGCCTGATAATTTAATGTGGTTTTAAAATGACAAACATAATAAAATAACAATAATTCTTATATGTGATTATTTAGAAATTCAGTTGTCATCTTAAGTTTATTGTTTGTTATTATTGTATTTCTAAATTCTCTTACATTGTAAAATTTGAGAGAACATTGTAACAGAAATACTCAGACAAAACAACTCTTTAATTTGGATGATGTTACAATTGAATTGGGCTTTTAAAGGATATGACAAAACAATATATATATATATATATATATACATATATGTATATAAACTTAAATATTAAATGTTGTACATTTTGTCCTAAAGCAGATAATGATATATGATAGCAAATTTTCATTTGAAATTCTTGATTATTATAAAAGTGTATGAGGTGGTATAAAGCTTGAATGAATATAATTATGATTCAACTCTCAGATATTGTTGTATGTCTAAAGCACCAAAATATGGGTAGCTTTAAATTCTAAGTAAAGGATTAAAGAAAATTTAATTTTTAGGGAAACATCAGAAAAGATATTGAAACCTTAAGTTCACTAACCTAAATGGGTAGTAAAATTTTGCCATTGAAGGTAAAAATTCCTGAAATTGTAATTCACTATTGTTTTGAGCTTTGATTACAAGGATTGTTGTCTGAATTGTCATGAAGTTAATAGTACAAAATGGTATATGTTGAAGTCTAGGAACTAAAGATGGGTGTCTACATTTGGGAAAAGTTTTGGGAATGTTCTCAGATATGGGTTAGGTAGGAACCTCTTGATTTCCTTCTTGAAAGGAAAATTCCCTTCTGGTTAGTACTGAACCTTGTTGTTAACATCCTGTGACTACATGATTGACTGTAAAATATGACACATGTCTGAAATCAAACAGAACTAAGGGAGTTTTTCCTTTGGTTATGGCATATGACATTGTTTTAAGTATAATCCTCTTTTTTTCCTTTTCCTAGTTTTGTTTTGTTTTCCTTTTTTACTTTTGTTATGTGCCCAGATACAAAGGCCTTGATTTAAGTGTGTTTGGGTATTTTTCTCCCTCTACTTTCTTGCACCCCCTCCCTCACCTTTTTTGTTTACAAGTGAACAATAGCTAAAAATAATACCCGGATACACTTTCTGAATAGGTGCCTTCAAGTCACTGACTTCCTGAGATAAAAATATTCATGCTGATCCACCAATGATCCGTGTTGTGTGATTTTGTTTAAATTGATGAGCTTTTTTTTTTTTTCCATTTCATATTCCTCACATAACACACATTGGAAGTTAGATTGGGAAGTTTTAAAATACTTTTAAAATAATTATATTCAAAGGAACTTCTAGCTCCGATGTTTAAATTTTCAGGGTTCTATATAATTTTAATACTGTACTCTAATGTCATTTCCCAATTTGATATTCAATATTCCAACAGCCTATGTTCTGACGTAATTTTTGGTTCTAATAGTCTAAATTCTAAGGTCTGTACCATCTCTAATATTCCATGACTTTATGAACGGTGATACTCTGACTGATACATTTCTGGGCTCTTTCAGGAACCTAATAAAGAGAAACTATTGCAGTTCAATTTCATGGTTTTGGACAATTTCTATCAATTACCAATTTAAGTTGCAGAGTAAGAGCCAATTCTCAGGAAATAAAAATGTGCTTTTGAAAAGAGTTCACTTTCTCCCTTGGTGGCAGCTGCTTGCTACACAGGACTAGCCATATTACAAGGCTCATGGAACAATATCCCTCAAAGGCAAACTGACCCTTGCAAACATATTGGTCTGAGTGGCTAGACCTTGCCATGGTGCAAATGAAGAGCACTGCAGCAGAAATAAACCATTTGGGGTCTTTTGAAGCGTCAAGTGCATAGAAGATAATAATGAAAACATATATCACCCGTAACCTTTGAGGCCAGCAAGACTATTGAGCACAGCAGGAATAGAATGTTTTGCCTGATATCTCCAAAATTCTCCACCAGTCATACCAGATTGTTCATCAAATTGGACTAGGTGACAGCATCTATCTACACACACACAGAAACACAAATTTCTACGTACATATGCTTATGAAATTTTATACACTGTACACACATGTGACACACTTATGTGTGTATGCAAATACATATGTACATCTATTTCACATCTGAATTATTGTATAAAAAGCTGCTGGACCTAAGGAAACTGTTTTTTCTTCTATAAAGGCCAGTCTTAATAAATAGCAGAGCCCTTGAGTTTGGTATGGAGGAATAAAAAAATTAATAATAATCACAACTCAGATATGTGATGGCTTTGTAATTATGGGTAAGTGACAATCTCTCTAAGATTCAGCTTTAAAATTTTTAAAATTGTGATAACAATGCTTCTACTACATAAGTTACAAATGATTTCTAAGGAAAATAGTACATAAAACATGAATCCAGGAATGGAATAGTGAATTTTTGGTCAAAGGATCTTCCAAATAAAAAATGTTTCTCTGTTAATGCATATTAGCATTAATTGTGTGATTTGTTGTCTTAAAGAATTGCCTATAAATAAAGGAAAGAAACCATTATTTATTTAATACCTGAATGTTGCAGGAATTCTCCTAGGAAATTAAAATATTATTTTATTTGATCCTGTCATCAGCTCTGAGAGGTACATGCTATTACCATGATGTAGTTGAAGAAACCAAAACAAACAGAGCTGAAGTGACACACTGAATTACACAGCTACTACATGCCTGAGGTCTAAATAATCAGAATTTCAGTGTGTTAGCCATTCTTCTACAATAGGCATGTCAGAGGACTGGACCTTTACGTTTTGAGGACTTGTTCAGTGTCGCATAGCTTATGTCAGAAAAGAGTTCTGAGGGGCAGCTAGGTGGCACAGTGGATAGAGCACCAGCCCTGAAGTCAGTAGGACCTGGGTTCAAATCTGGTCTCAGACATTTAACATTCCCTAGCTGTGTGACCTTGAGCAAGTCACTTAACCCCAATTGCCTCAGCCAAAAAAAAAAAAAAAGGGTTCTGAACTTCCAAATCAGCTTGCAATATTTTCTTTCATGTTGTAAAACGAGGTGCTATGGATGCATAAATCAGAAATGTGGAACTAGAAAGAACCTCAAAGGCTCACTCTATCTATCACTATTTTGACAACCACTTTCATTAAAATGGTCAGGGAGGTGCCACGTTGGATAGTCTTAGTCATTTATATCTCTCTGATCATGGGAAAATCACTTAATCTCAATTTCCTCCAACTTTCCCCACCAAAAAGCAAAAACAAAACAAAACAAGCACAAAATAATCTTGTTAGCAACTAAACGTGTATAACAGTTTGGAAGCAAGTATGTTTCAGTAGAAACTGAGTCATTAAGAAGAAAAGGAAGGTGATCCTTACTATTATACTTATAGATGAAAAGGTATTGTAATATATTATTTTATTTTGTTATTATTGAAATTCTCAACCATGGGAGGTAGGTAGGCAGTTTAAGTGTAATTATCCTTAATTTGTAGGTAGTTGGGCAGAAATTAGTGCTTAGATAAATGAATGACTTTCCAATATCACACATACACAAAAGATGGGAGACAGAATGAAGATTAATACAAAGTTTCAAAGAACAAACCAACTGCAATTGAAACTATAACATACTGCTCCTTGTGAAACAAAGCAAAACAAAAACAATAATAATTGAGTTAATAAATATTTAAAATACGTGCTATCAATGAAGGCAAATATAATAACCTCTTTGAGTAAATTGTGAAAGGACAGTTATACCTGTTTTCTAAATGCAGAAACTGAGGCAAATATACACGTTATATCACTGCTGCAAATGACTTTGGAGATCATGTAGCTTATCACTTTTTTTTTCCAGATGAGAAATTTGAGGTTCGGAGATGGGATGTAAATAGCTGTTGATCACAGAGCCAGTAAATAGTAGTCAGGACCTGGAAAATAGCACTCATTCTCCTGTACCACAGTGCCTCTCACAGGGTGAAAGTGTTATGAAAGGAACAAGAGAGGAAAAGTTTTGTTAAAAATAAATTCTTCAGGAAACTTCAAGGAAGAGTGAAGAGAAGGGGAGGGAGGGAAAGAAAAGCAATGCAATTTGCAACTTCATTTGTTTTAGTGCAGGCAGAGAAAATGTTGGTGGTATAGATGCATCAGAAAATCTGACACAAATTGAAAGTGACTACACATTCCATTATCCCGAACTATCTCGGTAATGGAAAATGATTGTTAAACACAGTTTCTAATATGTCACAAAAGCATGAAACTGAGTATGGGAACAAATACCCTCGATTATCAGTCTAGATAAGATTCCTAAAGAAGGTGAGGTCTCCAGTAATTCTCTGATCAAGGTTTCACTATTCCTATTACTGTCTTTGCAAATGGTTTCATTAAAATATATTAAAATACAGAAAGCAAGTTTTTATCTACAGAACACATTTCACAGTTTGGTAGCATGTATGGCAGTGGGAACTAGTCATTAGGAAGAGAGAGAATGTGGTCAGTAAATAATGAAAGCTTTTATAATGTACTTATTTCCATTTCTTTAAATGCATGCTTACATTTGAAAATGATTCTTGTTTCTATTGAAGGACAAATTCATTTCCAATGAAGTCTTTGCAAATAGGAAGCCACAAATTTACTTTTCCCTAGAAATATTAGAAGGTAAACAAGAAAATGAACTTGAATTCAGCATATTTGATCTTTATATTGGAAGAAAAAAACATTTAGTATATTAGGACTAAGAGGACCCAATTAACTAGCTGTGTTAAGGTAAGGAAGTCATTTCACATTTCCAGAAAAGTTTCCTCATCTATACAAAACGTCCATCTAATGACTATTCTCTTAAAGTATGTAATATATATATATATATATAATATAGGTTCAGGAAACCTATATTCGGCTGTGTCAATGAATTGAAAAAGAATGTCACATAGAGGAAGAAGATGGAAAATACAAAAAAAAGTTACTGAATACTATAAAAAAAGTAAAATGAAATGAAATGGGATTTTCTAAAGAGAAGGAAGCATGATATTTTGAAGAGCTTATTTTGTAAAGAATAATAAAGGGAATCCAGAGGTATTAAAAAGTAAGAGATCATTCACTAAGGATTAGAGAAAGAAATCACTGTACTTAATGATTCCTTGCTCAGGGTTACTGATGCAATTGTTTGCCAATATAATAATAACATTGGGGAGATCTGTTCTCCTTGGTGTTTGTATCAGAGATATGACAGTACATGCTGAGACTTTGAAAACATATGGCTATTCTCTATTTCTTTTTACTCACATGGACACAAATAGCACTGTTGGGATGAATTAAAAAAGCATTGCCAAATATTATGAAATACTATTCAAAAAATCTAAGATAATGATGGCACCAGTGAAGTGCTCATAAATTTTGTGAGTAGAAGACAGGAGATAGAAACTTTTTAAAGGCTTATCTGGGGTTAGAAGAATTCAAAAAGTTTGAAGGAAGGATAGGTAGCAGGGACTATAATTCTTTTTTTTTATTATTAAAGCTTTTTATTTGCAAAACATATGTATGGGTAATTCTTCAACACTGACCCTTACAAAGCTTTCTGTTACAAACTTTTCCGCCCTAGTCCCCACCCCTCCCCTAGATGGCAGAAAATCCACTACATGTTAATTATGTTAAAATACTTGACAAATCGAATATATGTATACATATTTCCACACTTATCATTGTCATGCAAGAAAAATCGTATCTACAAAAAAAAAAAAAACAACTCTGAGAAAGGAAACACAATGCAAGCAAACATCAATAGAGAGCATGGAAATGTTATGTTGTGGTCCACATTTCATATCCCTCGCTCTGGGTGTATATGGTTTTCTTCATTGATCAATTGGAACTGGTTTGAAACATTTCACTGTTGAGGAGAGCCATGTCCATGAGAATTGAATATCATATAGTATTGTTGTTGCTGTGTATAATGATCTCCTGGTTCTGCTCATTTCGCTCAGCATCAGTTCATACAAGTCTCTCCAGGCCTCTCTGAAATCATCCTGCTGGTTGTTTCTTATATAACAATAATATTCCATAACATTCATATACCATAATTTGTTCAGCCATTCTGCAATTGATGGGCATCTATTCAGTTTCCAGTTTCTAGCCACTACAAAAGGGCTGTCACAAACATTCTTGCACATGGGGTCCCTTTCCCTCCTCTAAGATCTCTTTGGGATATAAGCCCAATACAAACACTGCTGGGTCAAAGGGTATGCACAGTTTGATAACTTTTTGAGCATAGCTCCAAATTGCTCTCCAGAATGGCTGGATCCGTTCATACTGTTCCACCAACAATGCATCAGTGTCCCAGTTTTCCCCACATCCCCTCCAACATTCATCATTATCTTTTCCTGTCATTTTAGCCAATCTGACAAGTGTGTAGTGGTACCTCAAAGTTGTCTTAATTTAAATTTCCCTGATCAATAATGATTTGGAGCACCTTTTCATATGACTAGAAATAGTTTTAATTTCTTTATCTAAAAATTGTCTGTTCATATCCTTTGACCATTTATAGATTGGAGAATGGCTTGAATTCTTATACATATGAGACGATTCTCTATATATTTTAGAAATGAGGTCTTTATCAGAACCCTTAAATGTAAAGATGATTTCCCAATTTATTGCTTCCCTCCTAATCTTGTCTGTATTAGTTTTGTTTGCACAAAACCTTTTTAAATTAATAAAGTCAAAATTATTAATCTGGTGTTCAATTATGAGTTCCAGTTCTTTTTTGGACATAAATTTATTTCATCTCCACAGGTCTGAGAGGTAAACTATATTACGTTTTTCTAATTTACTTATACTATCACTCTTTATATCCAGATCATGAACCCATTTAGATCTTATCTTGGTATGTGGTGTTAGATGTGGGTCAAGCCCTAATTTCTTCCACCCTAGTTTCCAATTTTCCCAGCAGTTTTTGCCAAATAGTGAGTACTTATCCCAAAAGCTGGGGTCTTTGGGTTTATCAAACACTAAATTGCTACAGTTATTCCCTAGATTGTCCTGATATCTTATCCTATGCCACTGATCGACTGCTCTATTTCTCAGCCAGTACTAAATGGTTTTGATGACCACTGCTTTATAATATAGTTTTAGATCTGTAAAGCAAGTCCACCATCATCAGCCTTTTTATTTTTTTCATTAATTCCCTTGAAATTCTTGACCTTTTGTTTTTCAGATGAACTTTGCTACTCTTTTTTCTAGATCTGTAAGATAATTTCTTGGGAGTTTGATTTATGTAGCACTAAATAAGTAAATTAGTTTTGGTAGTATTGCCATTTTTATTATATTCGCTCAGCCTACCCATGAGCACTTGATGTTTTTCCAATTCACTACGTCTGACTTTATTTGTGTGTAAAGAGTTTTGTAGTTTAGTTTATATAGTTCCTGACTTTTCCTCGGCAGATAGATTCCCAAATATTTTATACTATCAACAGTTATTTTGAATGGAATTTCTGTTTGTACCTCTTGCTGCTGAACTTTGTTGGTAATATATAAAAATGCTGATGATTTATGTGGACTTATTTTCTATCCTGCAACTTTGCTAAAGTTGTGAATTGTTTCTAGTAATTTTTTTAGTCTATTCTCTAGGGTTCTTTAAGTACACCATCATGTCATCTGCAAAGAGTGATATAGTTTCCTCATTACCTACTCTGATTCTTTTTATTTCTTTTTCTTCTCTTACTGCCAAAGCTAACATTTTTAATACAATATTAAATAATAATGGTGAGAGTGGGCAGCCTTGTTTCACTCCTGATCTTATTGGGAATGGTTCTAGTTTGTCCCATTACATATGATGCTTGCTGCTGGTTTTAAGGAGATACTACTAATCATTTTAAGGAAAAGCCCATTTATTTTTCCTGATTTGTATCACTTATTGATTTCTGAGATATAAATTTAATGATCCACTCTTGAGCCAGTTGAAGCTATCTCTAGCACACTCTTTTTTTTCCTTTTTTTTAATTTTATTTTTTTCAGTTAGTTTTTTAAATTTTATTTTATTTGCAAAACATATGTATGGGTAATTCTTCAACATTAACCCTTACAAAGCTTTTGGTTACAAGTTTTTCCTTCCTACTCCCCACCCTTCCCCTAGATGGCAGGATATACACTACATGTTAATTATGTTAAAATACTTGACAAATCGAATATATGTATACATATTTCCACACTTATCATTGTTGTGCAAGAAAAATCGTATCTAGAAGAAAGAAATATCAGATAAAGGAAATACAATGTAAGCAAACATCAATCGAGAGTATGAAAATGTTATGTTGTGGTCCACAAGGAAAAGCCCATTTATTCCTATACTCTCTAGTGTTTTTAATAGGAATGAGTGTTGGATTTTATCAAAAGCTTTTTCTGCATCTATTGAAATAATCATATGCTTTTTCTTAGTTTGGTTATTAATATAATTGATTATGCTGATAGTTATCCTAATATTGAACCAGATCTGCATTCCTGGCATAAATCCTACTTGGTCACAGTGTATTATCCTGGCAAGGACTTTCTGTAATCTCATTACTAATATTTTATTTAAAATTTTTGTATCAATATTCATTAGGAAAATTGGTCTATAGTTGTCTTTCTCCGTTTTCTCCTTACCTGATTTAGCTATCAGCACTGTATCTGTATCACAGAAGGAATTTGGTAGTACACCTTCTTTCAAGGACTATAATTCTTGAGCACAAATCAAATCAACAGGGATGAGAAGCTCTCCAGAATGAAATTTCAGATACAAAAAGAAGAAATGGAAGTGTGAACAGATAACACAAGATTGATACAAAAATATGACAATGCAAGGTAAAAGTATTTTAGTAGTTCTATAGTATAGAATAAACTGGGTTTTCAAGAAAATTCTAGAACCATATTTTTGTGGTGTTATTTCAAGTTATATTATGGAAAAGAAGAAGATCAAAAATGTATAAGGCCTGTATTTGAAAGTCCATGATATGGGAAATGGTATGACTTGTGAGAGGAAGAGCAAGGAGAACAGTGGAAATGGATCTCAGGATAAGAGAGAGAACAAATAAGAAAACTGGAAATATCAGTCCTATGTTTTGGAAGACAACTTTGACAGTTGCATGGACATTAGATTGGAGGGGGAAGATACTTTTGGCAATCCCACCAACAAAGGGACTTCTGTAGTAGTCCAGCTATGAAATGATAAAAGTTTTTACCAGGTTCCAATGTGACAGTGAAGAAGGGAATGTATTTAAAGGTTATGAAAATGTTCAAATCCTGTTAATGTCACTACTTCATGCACCAGTAAATGTTTAATGTCTGTAGTTGCCTAATCTATAAATTAGGAATAGTAACAATATTTACTTTGAAGGTTTAAGGTGAGGCTCAAAAGAGAAAATATATGGGAAAGCACTTTATAGATTTTTAAGTATTGTACAAATTACAGTTGTAATAATAATGGCATGCTCTCTGGCTCTCCTTCGAGCTTGGCATTCTCCTCTTCTCTGTCAAATGCCTTTCATGAATGCTTTCTCATATTTTACAGAAAGTCTTTTCTAACCCATTATAATTCTAAGTGTCTTCCCTTCTTAATTATGATATATTTAATTAATACTGATTAAATCCTATGGGTTGAATTTTGTTTTAGATATGAATGTGAGATCTTCAGAACCTTCAGCAAAGTGATTATGATGTCCACAATGCACAAAATAGTTAAGAACACTTGCTTTAGAGCTTTTCATTTAATAAAATATTTTCTTTACAACAAACCAATGAGGAAAAAAGGAAGAAAATAATTATCCCCAACTTGCAGATGAGAAAATTGAACTTTAAAGATATTAAGTGATCTCTATATAATCACAAAAATACAAAATATTCAGACCTAGGATTTTAATCTCAAGCTTTTGATATTATGTCCAACATTCTTTCTCATGCTACTGACTAAATCTCATATAACATGCTGTAATGAAAATGATAATGATGGAACGAAAATGAAAAAAAAAAAAACATTCTATATATCTATTACATTTGACAAGTAGATTGCACAGTAGCTGGATGAATGAGCCTTGTAGTAAGGAAGACTGGAATTCATGGCTGTAATCAGATACTTGCCAGCTAGGAGACTTCGTACAAATCAATTAATCTTTCTCAATCTCAGTTTCCACATAGGTGATATATTTGTAAAAAATTTTTGCAGAATTTAGTTGTCATATAAATTGTAATATTGCCATCACTATTAGGAGGAGGAGGAGGAGGATTATATTTATAGCAGTTTAGCTTCAAAACTTTCCATGTGATTGTTTCAATTAATTTCAAACATGAGATAAAAATACATAGATTCTAAATTATAAATGAGGAAATGATCCTGTGGGATTAAAGCTTTATTGAAAAATAAAATAAAACAAATAAGAATTGCTCTTTTTTTTTACAATTTCAAAATAACAAAATGTAAATACTATTCTAACAATGGACAATATTTTATTCATGGCAAAGAATAAAAACAATCTTACCCACTTACCTTTCATTTATTTAGCTAATACATATCTTTGATTCATGTGAAAGTACTACAGGAGGTAATTCACATTCTATAGCCCTTTTTCATTGTATGAAAATGATTATTTCTTTTTTGAGCCTTCATGGGCATTTTGGTGTGGAAAAAAGTATAAGAAAACTTGTGCATTTCTGAAAATAACACTGTACCTTAGGGAAATAAAAATCTAAAGAAAGTGATACCAGTCTAATAAGAATGTGGCCTCATTGTTTTATTCTGTGCAACAACTTTGTTTCACTAACACTCATTAAAATTCAAAGTTTATGTTTAGAGGAGGGAATTGGGTGTGTATGATTTTTAATTTTATTTTGGAGAATTAGGCCAGAGTACAGCATATATTCATTGGACATTTATTAATAGAAACTCTGGTGCTTATAATCAGGTTGTTCTAGTAGATTTTGCAGATATGAGGTATTTTTTTCCTCCCTCTCCCTTTGCAGCAAGGGATGCCTGAGGCATTTCACAATGGAGAAGCTTCAGGCAAGCCCAAGGCCCTGTTTTCTTGGTATGTCTTCCAAAATAAGGAAACAAAGATGAGAGGTGGACAGCCTCATAAAGAAGGGAAGGCTTTACTAATCACCTCCCTATTTCTCTCTGGTTTAGAGAGAAAACATCTAGTAAATAGAATTTTTGTCCTGAGAACAGACAGTACCTGTGATCTGTTGGTCAAATATTGAGCTCAATTCAATCAATTCATCAATGTGGAGAACAGTGTTTCTAGCTGAAACACAGAACCATATACAAAGCCATATTCAAAACACAAACCATATAAAGGCTGGGTAATTTTTCCTGATTCAGAAAATATTTAAACAGGGAAATGGCTTAAAGATCAACTCTTTGAAATCTCTCATTTTGAAAAAAACGAACTTCTAAGATCACAAAATATCTGTCCAAAACATTTAATAGTTAAATATAAAGAAAAAATGATAGTTTCAGAAGTTTGTTACAGTTTCTATCACAGCCCCTCAGTTTATTCCACTCATAGTCCTTTTCCTTCCTTTGAACTCTTTTCACGTCTACCCCCCAAAATACTACCATTTTATGCCAGCTTTAAAAAATCATCTCTATTGTTTGGAAATCATCTTTCAATCCCATCATAATATGGAAGCACAAAATAGTTATTCTCTAGATCTTTATTCTTCAACATTGAGTCTAAACCCAGAAGGGATCATGCTTGACACAACCCAATGAGGAAAATGAATACTCAATCAAAGGTGAGGAAAAGGATCATATTACTTTCTCCTGGGGACAACCAATCTCAGGATATGTCTATGACACAAATACATCATCCTTTTAACTTTAATCTTCTAGTTTGCCCCTCTCTGATTACATCTGCCTCTGGTGGGTGGGTGCTTCTATTCAAAAGGACCTTATGTGGGCCACTCATGAAAAAAGTAATTATCTCAACTTAAAAAGATGTAGCAAAAGTTGCTTCAAATTCTTTTGGGGAAAAACAATAGCAATATATCTACATTCTGCATCTAGCTTTATAGCCTCTTGGATGGATTTATACTAGAGACAAGTAAGTACTCTTTTCTTTCCTTTTTTTTTTTAACTTTCTTTTTCTGGGATATAATGAATATTGCAGAATAGGCAAGTAATAATGG
Organism: Myrmecobius fasciatus; assembly: GCA_023553655.1. Taxonomy (NCBI): domain Eukaryota; kingdom Metazoa; phylum Chordata; class Mammalia; order Dasyuromorphia; family Myrmecobiidae; genus Myrmecobius; species Myrmecobius fasciatus. The sequence continues at coordinate 65,729 of JAJPUD010003316.1, read as the reverse complement.
GGTTGCAATCTGCATTGTAAATATCATTACACTGTTCTTCACTCTCCCTCCTTCTCTATGAATCCCTTTTCATAAAGTCTCTCTTCCTATTAAATATATCATCATCCTTTCAGTCACCCAAGTTGCAAGTCATCTTAGAATTATTATATTGCATTCCTATTCTCATTCCACATAGCCAATTGTCAAATTGATCATTTTCTTTTCTACAATACTCCTCATATCTGCCCCCATTTCTTTGCTAAACAACCATTGTTACACTTAATACCCTTCTCCTTTCTTGCCTGCATTATTTCAATAGCCTCCTAATTGATTAATCAACTCTCCTCTAATTTCTTCTGTCTTCATCTCTCAAACAGCTGTCAACATGATTTTCTAAAGTACAAATCTGACCATATCATTCTTCTAGTCAATAACACTTTGTGGTTCCCTTGTGATACTGGGATCAAATAGTATTTCATTTTCTTCTCATTCTTTTAAACTTTGTGTTACCTTCAAAAAACTATAAAATTAATAAAGAAAAAGTTTGCATATGTTAGCTCCAAAGCTACTTTCCAGTTTTTAATTTTATTTTCTCTAACAGAAATGCTCAATGAAAGAAGTTTTTTAATTGTATCACTATATGATACCTATGGTCAGACATTGTTGGAATTTATATAAATAATATCAATAAAATCCTTAAAAATGTTGTTCTGGGATTACAGTTACTAATTCAATTATAGCCCCAAACTTTCAGGACATCAGAAATATCTATAATTGGCATTGATAGTTTAAGGTCAGGATTGGTAATTTTCAGATCAAATGGGATTAGATGATAACAGTAAAATCCGAATATTCTGTCACTTCAGATAGACTTATTTTCTACCTGCACCATCTTGCCCTTTCTTTAAAAAAAAATTAACAATATCTATTTAAGATGGGAAAGTTATACCCATCAAATGAAGTCTTCAGAAAATAGTCATAAGAACCCTCATCTATTCCATTTTTTTCTTGTACTTAATAAAAAGAATTATATTTTAATTTCATTTCCTCATCCCTCTTTCACTGTATGAATCAAGAATTTTCAGACTCACAAAGGACTAGAGTTACTGAACATTGTCAGAATTAGAAGGAACTTTGGAAGATAAAATTTAAGAGCTGAAAGGTACATGAAAACAAAGAACTATAGAACGGAAACTCTTAGAACAGAGAATAACATAGCTAGAATTTAGAAGACACTTATAGAACATAGTCTTTAAAACATAGAAAGTCAATGATATATAGTTCAGTTCCTTAAATTATAAAATTTCTGTTTTATTTTTAGTTGGTTATTCTTTGAATTTGTTAAAAAAAAAGAAAAATAGAAAGAAAGAGAAGGGAATGGAAGAGAAAGGAAGAGAGAAAACTTCCAAATCACTTAGTTCAATACAACTGATTGTATAAATGAGAAAACTTAGGCAGAAGAAAAAAATTGTTATGTTCAAAAGCATGCTGCTAATTGCTGATGGAATAAGGAAGGGAACTCAAGTTTCCAGACTCAAATGTTTACTGCTTTTTTCTTTTTACAATTTTAATCTTTCTGTGACTATTCAACATTTGAACTGAAATGTCAATTACTATTTCCTATGCCCTTGAATTTTAAGTGCTAAGTATCTTATTCCAAGATATTTTGTATGAACAACATATTGTTTCTAAAATGATGACCAAGAAGCTTCTGTTTTATGACTTTAATGCTAAACAGTAATTAATATTCAGCTATAAAGTTTAGTACAGTACATATTACATGTGCCATAGTTTTCAAAACAATTGAAAATGTTAGAGAGTCACAAGAGAAAATATCTTGTTATCTAGATCCCAGGTGGGTAGCGCTAATGCTAAAGTTATTTCAAACTGGATAAATATTTTGATGTGCCTTCAAACAAGAAAATATAACTGTGTATTACTGAGAAACAACAACAGCAGACATACTAGACCAACATCCAATTAAAAAGCTACAGAGACTCAAATTTCAGCTTGAAATAAGGAAAAACTTTCCAATAATTAGAACTATCTCAAAGTCAAATATATTGTTTTTTTAGGAAGGGATGGATTCCCCTTCATTATGTCATGGTACAGCCCAATATTTTTTATGAACTGTGCTTTTTCCCTCAGGAAGATAAGCCATCATTTTTGGGGGGACAAGGAGGGAGTTCTATTAGCAAATGTTATTTTTCTAATTCTGATATGAATTAAACTTCTGTTTGTTTCCTGTTTTTTGGCTTATTTTGTGTAGTCTTGGTCATTAACAGATGAGAAGCCAGTTCTAGTCCAGTTGACAGTAATATTTCAAATTATTAAAATCTTTTAAAAAACTTTGTTGAGGGGCAGCTAGATGGCGCAGTGGTTAGAGCACCAGCTCTGAAGTCAGGAGGACCTGAGTTCAAATCTGGTCTCAGACACCTCCTAGCTGTGTGACCCTGGGCAAGTCACTTAACCCCAATTGCCTCAGCAAAAAAAAAAAAAAAAAGCAAAAACTTTGTTGAAATTAACCTAGATGAAATTTTGCTGCAAATTTTGCTCTCTGGAGCCAAGGATAATTTCTCTTTCTCTCTCTCTTTCTGTGTCTCTCTCTCTCTCTCTCTGTCTCTGTCTCTGTCTCTCTCTCTCTCTCTCTCTCTCTCTCTCTTTCTCTGTCTCTCTCTCTCTCTCTGTCTCTCTCTCTGTCTCTCTCTGTCTCTCTCTCTGTCTCTCTCTCTCTCTCTGTCTCTCTCTCTGTCTCTCTCTCTCTGTCTATCTGTGAATATCTGTTTATCTATCATCTATTTATCTACCATTATTTAATATTACTGTCTTATTTTTCTCTTTAATTTATATTGTATCTTCTCTCATATCCCGTGAGTTTCCAAATCCTATTGATTTTTCTTCTTTCTATTTCTTAGGTTTATCACTAGTCTAGTAAAACAGAATTATTTCTGGGTTTGGAATGAAAGCATATTTGAGTTTAAGTTTTGTTCTCGTACCTCCTAGTTAGGTAATTTCTAAAAGATTCTTAAAATGCTAGTATTCTGTGTTGCATAGTCTGAAAAACATATACTGTACTATGCCATTTGTGATTCTTCTAAAGTCTATTCACTATCTGAATTTTTTTCTGAGAAATGTAAGCATTGTAGTCAATTTGGGGTTAAGGCACAGACTCTCAAAAGTTCCTATTTTAATACATTCTTGAGAAGGCATGACATATATACAGACATACACTATGATTGAAGAGTATAGGTCATTTTAGGAGGACATGAAATGGGATTTGATGATTTTGAAACACTTTCCTATTATTGTTTGGATATCTCCAATAAGAAGAGAGACTTGTGTTTTCTCTCCCTTTCTTTGAATTTACTTAGCTATTCTGGTGTTTCAGGATTCTGAAATGTGTTCCAAAATGTGTTATTTATAGAATAATTGGCAAAAGTGGGGGAGAAAAATTGTCAGATCCTTTTTTTTGTGGAAAAACTTATTTTGGTCTTTAGAGTTTGACAAGCTGGCATGTTTAAGGTTAATAAGAAAATTCATTTTAATGATATATTAGACATTTAGAAAAGCTCAAGCCAAATTCATAACTAAATGTTTACTACTCATATTACATATTCCTTGCAATGATCACTTAGAGCATGGAGTGTGGTATATCCATTTTCTGTTCTAGCAATTCAGTGAAGAAAAAAATGAATATAATTCCTGAGTCTTCTAATAAAAAAAATCAGGTTTATACTAATTATTATAAGAGTCAAGGTAGCTTCTCAGAATTTTATGTTCTGAGCTTGAGATGTCCAGAATAGAGTGTAAAGTCTACAATGATAGTGCATTTGAGGTAAAGAACCTGGGACTTAAATTGTAGCTTTGAAAAAAAATTGGAGGAAGCAAACTTTCCCATTATAAGATATAGTTTCTTCATCTGTAACATGGCTTATTAATGGTGTATTAATGGGAAAATTGTTTGTAAATGTAAAATACTTCAAAAATGAAAATTATTATGATTATTACTGTTGACTTTTTGGTAAACTTATTCATTAGCTACTGCTTCCCTTCAGAAGTTGTAAATATATTATTTATAGATATTCATAATTAGTTTATGTATATGTTACTCTTACACATTCAAATGGTCACTATCTAACATCTGTTAATTTTTTAAATGGATCTCTAGGTGGGCCAATAGAGTTTCAGGCTTGGAACCAGGAAGACTTATCTTCCTAAGTTCAAATTTGGCCTCAGACTCTTTCCAGTGACCCTGGACAAGTTACCTAATTATGGCTGTCTCATCTTTAAAATGAGATGAAGAAAAAAAAAATGAGAAGCCTAGTATATTCGCCCAGAAAATCCCAAATGGTGTCACAAAGTGTCAGACATGATGGAAAAGCATCTGCACAATTTTCTTTAAATAGATGAGATCCTTTAGAACATTTTCAACTAATCAGTTTTTCAAGGGATATGACAGGGTGTCATAAAAAGAACAGTAATGTAACTCCAATAAGAAATAATCAAACAGAAAAATGTAGTCTTCTTGATTACAAGGCTATATTTTAATTAAGCCTTTGTATCCTTAGTGGCTAGCATTATGGCAGACACAAGTCACAAATTGATCCCTTACTCAATAAACTTCAATGGCTTCCTATTACCTAGATGAACATATATAAACTTGTCTGTTTAGCTTTTGTTTTTCAATTCCCAAATTATCTTTATCCCCTTCCTATTTTTTCTTATTCTTCTCCACATACTCTGTGATCCAGGGACACTAACCTCATAGCTGTTCAAACAAGATATTTTATCTCCCAACTCTGTCCCTTCACTTGTGATTCTTCATTACTATAATTCCCTTTCTCTTCTCTGTTTCCATTCTGGATTTCTTAAAATAACAGTTAAAATACACCCTAGTACAAGAAATCTATCTGGACCCCTATCAATACTAAGTACTTTTCCTTTGCTTATTAAGTCCAGTTTATTTTGTACATACTTGTTTGTATATATCTGTTTTCATGTAATCTTTCCCATTAGATAATGAAATTATAGAGGGGACATAGTATTTTTGACTTGCTCTGCATCCTCAGTGCTTTGTATAGTTTTTCTCACAAACTTATTATTTAATAAATGCTTGTTGTCTTGATTTGACAAGATGAGATGTGTCATTTTGCTAGTATATCCTCAACCACAACCAAAACTGAGCCAGGTTTAATTCCCTCTGCTACTTCTGCTTAGCTCCTTATCTTAGCTCCCATAATACCTACACAATCACATTATACTCCACCCAAATTGATATGTGGGATGTTTAGATGGATTAATATTGGTGGTGCTGAGACTGTTTCAGGGTTGCTTATCCACCTTTTGTGTCCATCTGATTCATGAATCTTTTACCTGTGAATTCACAAAACTGTAGCATATGGAGAAGCTACTTCTCATTAAATTGTCTTAGCAGATAGGTTAAACTAAGTTGAGGGAAACTGAGAAGCCTAAAATCTGTTGGTGAGTTGTGGGGATATAGAGCTCAAGCATGTGAAAGGGCAGATGAAAACAATTTCTTTCTTTCTTTTTTTGTACTAAATTTATTTATTTATTTATTTTATTTTTTTTGCTGAGGCAATTGGGGTTAAGTGACTTGCCCAGGGTCACACAGCTGTTACGTGTCTGAGACCAGATTTGAACTCAGGTCCTCCTGACTTCAGGGCTGGTGCTCTATCCACTGCGCCACCTAGCTGCCCCTAGAAATTTATTTATTTTTAATACACATTGCTTTATGAATGCCATCTGAGATAGGAAGGTTGACGTTCCCCACTATCATAGTTTTGCTGTCTATATCTTACTGTAACTGGCTTAAAATGTTTAGGAATTTGCTTGCTCTACCACTTGGTGCAAACACATTTAGTATCATTACTTCTTCATTGTTTATGGTATTATTTATCAAGATGGACTTTTCCTCTTTATCTCTTTTAATATAATCTATTTTTTCTTTTGCTTTATTTGAGATCAGAATTGTTACCCATGTTTTTTTTTTACTTCAGCTGAAATTATGTTCCAGCCTTTTAACTTTATTCTGTATGTGTCTCTCTGTGTCAAATGTGTTTCTTATAAATTAAATATTGTAGGCTCCTGTTTTTAATCCACTCTGCAATTTGCTTCCATATTATGGGGCAGTTCCACCAATTCACATTAACAGTCATGTTTATCAGCTCTCTTTCCTTCCATCCTATTTTTTCCTCTATGTATACTTTTGTTCTCTCTACCCTGTCCTTTTTTTTACTCACTCCACCCACTACATTATCTCTCATCACTCCTCCGCCTTGTCTTAATAATGTTTTTAATCCATTCCACCCATTACCTTATCTTCCACCAACCTTTCCCCCCTTCTTTTATCTTTTTTCCTAAAGTTTCTGCCCTAGCTTCTATCCTGCCCCTCTGTTTTCTTTTCCTCATTCTCCTCCTAATTTTTTATAGGATTACATACATTTCTATAACAAACTAAATGATTAAGTTATTCCCTCTTAAAGTCAACAGTGATGAGATAAAGCTTCAGACAATGCTCATCCCCCTCCCTTTTTATTTGAATTGTTTAGGTGTTTTGAGCCTCTTGGTGTGATCTAATTGTACCATTATACCCTCCCTTTCCTCTTTTTCTAGTAAAGACTTTTTTTCACTCCTTAATTTTTTTTATATCACATCAGATTCCATTCACAAGCACATCCTTATTCCATGTGATGTTTCTCTTTGTCTGTCCCAGTGGCAGATGCAGTTCTCAAGAGTTACAGCTATTATTTTCCCATTCATGTAAACAGTTTAATGTTTAAATACATACATATATATACACATATACATGTATGTATTTATATACATACATATATATATACATATACATGTATGTATTTATATACATACATGTATATGTATATATAAAATATATATACATGTGTATATATTTTTTTTCAATAGAAATGATGAAAATCTCTTACTTCATTGAAGCTTTATCTCCTCCCCTGATGTTGAATCTCCTTGGGTAATTCATTCTTCGTTGTTACACCAGATCCTTTGCCTTCTAGAATCTGGTATTCCAGGCCTTCTTATCCTCTATTGTACAAGCTGCCAAATCCTGGGAAATCCTGCCTATTGCCCCTTGATAATTGAATTGTGTTGTCTGTACCTCTTGACTTCTTTCAAGTTTTGGAGTTTTTCAAAAATGTTCCTTGGCATTTTCCTTATGGGATTTCTTTCTAGAGGTGATTGAAGGATTCTTTCAATGGGTATTTCCCCCTCTGATTTTAGAATATTGAGGCAGTTTTCCTTAATGATTTCTTGCAGAATGCTTATTCAGGCTCTTTGTTTTTTCATGGCCTTCAGGTAGGCCAATAATTTTTAAATTGTCTTTTCCCTATTTTCCAGGTCAGCTGTTTTGCCAATGAGGTATTTCACATTTTCTTCCATTTTTTCATTCTTTTTAATTTGTTTGATTGATTCTTGCTGTCCCTCAAAGTCATTAGCTTCCATTTGCCCTGTTCTAGTTTTTAATGTGTGATTTTCTTCAGTTATCTTTTGTATCTTCTTTTCCATTTGGTTTATTATACTGCTTAAGGAATTGTTTTCTTCCTTTCCTTTTCGAAACTGTTGCCTCTCTCATGTGTACCTTTCATTTCTTTTCTAATTTTTTCTTCTACCTCTCTTATTTGCCTTTTTAAGTCTTTTATAAGCATTTCCAAGAAGCCTCTTTGGACTTGAGACCAATTTATCTTATTCTATGAGAATTCTTTTGCTGAAATTCTGTCTTCTCTTTCCTGTCACCATAGTAGCTTTCTAAAGTCAAGGTAATTTTCTATATCTTGCTCAATTTCTTTCCTTTTCTTTTACTTTTAAGATGGTGCTCGGCACCTAGGGTAAAGGTGGCCCTATCTCAACCTTCTTGTGCCATTCTGAGCCTTGGTTTTCAGTACTAGGGCCCCTTGTGTTTATAGGGGGCACCTTTGCCAGATCTGTTCAGGAAAAAAAGCTTGGTTTCCCTGTGTTTGCCTTCTGAGCTGGGACTGGAAGCTGTATCACCTCTATAGGACAGAGAGAATTAGTTGCTGATTCAGTTTAATTAAAACCCTCTCCCCTGCTTTCCCAGAATCTATTTGACTTGAGCTGACCACCTTTTTCACCCCAGCGAGACTGACCTTTCTTTCTATCTTTCTTTCTTTCAGTCCATCTTGAGCTGGAGAGTGGTTTCATTCTGTCAGAGTCTATTCAGAGGCTTGATTTCATGTGGTTTTCTACGGAAACTGGAAGGGCTCTAGCAGCTTCCTGACTTTACTTGCCATCTTGGCTTTATCCATGGAACTCAAGCAATTTGTTTCAATGTGGACCACTTAGACTTTGTTCAGATATTGGATGACCAAGGTCATCCAGTGCTTCCTGGATCAAAATCAGTATTCCTGACTTTTGTTTTAACACTGGATTTTCTTTCCTTTTCTTTTACTTTTAAGGTGGTGCTCTGCACCTAGGGTAAAGGTGGCCCTATCTCAACCTTCTTGTGCCATTATGAGCCTTGGCTTTGAGTACTAGGGCCCCTTGTGTTTATAGGGAGCACCCTATAAACACAAAAGACTTTGTGCAACTCTGCCTTTCTTAAATTCAATTCACTCATAAGCCAAAGTCATTGATCCTCTTTAAAAATCAAAGGAAAAATAACAACTCTACTCAAAATATATTCCATTCACATAGTTTTCTTGACCTCATCAGGCTCTATTTTCATTCTTGTGCTGTGCTTCTAACTGATTTTTTTCGCCACTTTTAATACCTCAATCTCTTTCTTATAAAGCAAGGACAGGGAATGTCCAGTCTACAAGTCATATAAGGCCTGTGAAATCATTTGGTATAGTCCTGTCAAGGCAACCACAGGCAATGATGAGCTGAAAACTAGGTACAAAAATCTCCTGTTTGAGTTTTTAAATTGATAGTTTTGTATGACTGATTAGAGAAGTCCAAATGACACTTGGCAGAAAAAAAAAAGTTTCTCCACCTCTAAATAAAGCATAAATTTAGTAATATTTCATTTCACCTGTGATTCCACAAACAACTCTCTCAAGCACCTTAACCAATATGTTTCTCATTTTTAAAATGGGGGTATGTGGCTAGAAGAACTTTAAGAACCCTTCCACTTCTAAGTCCTATGATCACATCAAGGCTGAAACCTGAGTAGGGTCTTAATAGAAGGGAACATTTCAGCAAATTGAGAGAGAAAAATAACTCTTTCCTAGATTTATATTAATTATCATTATATTAATCTTAATTATATCAATTATAGAATATATCACCAATGGACAATTATGTATTAAAATAATTATATGATATACTATATATTAAATTATTATTATATCAAGTATTATATTTTATAAAGGAAGAAAGAAAAAGAGAGAGGGAGGGAAAAAGAATAATATGGAAAGACATGGAGAAAGGGTCATGTAGAATAATCTTAACAAAATGTCAAAAGTCTAGTTTCCACAACAGTAAAAGCATCTAACACATTTAAAGATCAAATTAGCTTAATAGTAATGGATATCTTTCAACATTATCCAAGAGAAGGATGAAGAAATGAAAATTAATAGCTATAATTCCTATTTCCAGTGGAAAACAAATGACATTAATGATAAGGGCCAGACATCTGTTGACATACTTATTTACCACCAGGAAAAAAATGTGTTGTAGAAAGTCTGTTGATTGCATTGGTTCCCATTTCCAGATTATTTAAAAATTGGGAGCAATGGGAGTTATTCATTTAGGCAACCTGGGCACTAAGTAGCATTTATGCATTTTTTTCTGGGTGCCATCTTTAAAATTAAATTTTTAATAACCTTTAAGTCTTGCAGCCTTGGGGGAATAATTTCCTTCACAGTAGTTCAAAGGTTTAATTTCACAGCAAAGCTTTTGAAATACAGTATTATCCCTTTTGTTCTAGAAAATTACTGTTAGAAAAAAATCATATTTCAAAGTAATGATGGTAATGAGAAAAAGATATGGCCCCAACTTCAAAAGGGAAAAATGATAACTTCAGCTGCTTGGTCCTCTGGTGAGCCTGCCCCCTGTGTATTCTCATTTGTAACAGTTCAAAATCCTGGGGAATCATGCAATCTCACCAGTGTGATGCTACTCAGCCTGTAGTTGCTGAGCAATTCCCTCTCATTTTGGGATGATATAGACATAATGGAAGACATTAAATTTCTCATATAAATAAAATGCAATCAGCCTTCACTCCCACTATGTGGGTTTTCTGGAACCAGATTCCCAAACTGTATTATCTGTGGAGTTTTAAAGCCATTTTCTTGGACATTAAAATATCCCATGTGATGCTGCACATGAAAAAAAAAAAAAAAAGAAAACACTAAGCTCAGCTTCCTTGCCCATTATTTTTGACAGAAGATGCTTCCTTGATCAACTTTGAATAAAGGGATTGTTTTCTATACAGAAATGTTTCTCAGCCTCTCCCTCTGGCCTTAGCCTCGCCTGTGCTGAGTACCTTATGTTGGAATATAACCAGTGTCCTAATATGCCCCTGCAGCATTTCAATGAGAAGTATATCAAAGCCCAAAGATGATCAGCATATACACTGATAGTCAGGGATAGATCTGCATGCTTTCCTGGAAGTGTTGTCTATGGGACACACTAAAAAAATTTTTTTGAAGTGCATAAATTTACACGAACTGGTTTATTAGAAATTCCATTTTTTTTAAAAAGTAAGTTGGCACCCTAAAGCTGCAGTAATGAGAACAGGATCTTGTGATTGAGGGATGGAATATTGGAACAAAGGGAACAAAGCAAAGGAAAGGATGAGGAGGAAGCTTGTATGTGCTTTTGGATGGTGGCAATATTTGGATAGTTTTCTAAAGGCAGTATGCATTACTGCAGAAATAGCAAGTTTGGAAATGAAGGAGACCTAAATTAAGGTTCTTTCTCTTATAATCACTAAGTATATAACTAAAGATATTTCTTAACCTCTCTGAATATCAAAGAAGTCTGTGATATAATATATTACCAATGACTTTTAATCTGTAGTAGGGAGGCTCCTCTTCTGGAAATCCCTACAATAAATTAAAACTTAAATTGAAAAGAACACAATTGATTTGAGCTGAGTCTTCAAAAACCCCTCCTTTCGCAAGCTAAGTAGAGATATAAAGATCTAGAAAGTGTTCAGATTGCTTTATTTTTTTTATTTTTTTAGTTTTTTTTTAATCTAAAGGACCCAAGGAAGTTAGGATAATAAGGACTAAAATTTTACTCAACAATGTGGGCAATGAAAGGTGGTTATCCAGAAGCAATCCATTTTTATCCAGAAGGAAACCCTTTGCAAAGAGAAGATAGTAAGTGTGAAAAAGATATGAAAAATATATGTCTATATATAGGGATAATAATATACATATATCTCTATGTTTCTTTAGAGACCTATTTATTAAATATATATATAGTTATATAGTCTCTTTCTTTTCCATATATACAGATGTTTAATTTCATTGTTGTTTCTTTTTCTTTCATTTCATCTTCTTTTCATTAACTCATTTATATGTATTCTCATACATATGGAAGGAAGAGGGAGGAAAGAAGTGAAAGAGAGCAGAACAGAGAGAGACAGAGAAACAGAAGGACAGAAAGACAGAAAGAGGCAAAGACAGAGAGACATAAGCAGAGTGACACACAGAAAACAGCAATTAAGTCAATTTAGCAGTAACATGGAAGTGGGTATAATAATAATATTGAAAAAGTAAGCTGGAACAAGATTATGAAATGTTTTAAATGCCAAACAAAGGAATCTGTGATTTAGAATAAAGACAAAAGTGAACAAATGCAAGTTCTTAAAGGGGTATATAGAGGAGTGAAGACACTCTCAATAGGGCCTTCAAAATCATTTGCATAGATAATGATAACTTAAAAGCTAAGGAGAAACAACCACCCACTTCTTGAGTTTTATACATTGATAAATGTGTATAAATGTATATGCTATGCAAATGATGATACAAATATCCAAATGGTCCTTGGCAGAAAAAGAAAAACAAAACAAAACAAAACAAACAAACAAACAAAAAAAACCCCAAAAAACAGTTCCCTGTCCTGGCACATAATATCCCTAAAGTCTTATTTAACTTATATTTTTTGAGAGCAACTATGAAGATGAAAGGTTGGGGAGGAGAAAGGCTGGAAATAGGGAGTCCATTAGAAAGCTCATATTAAAATCCAGGTAAAAAGAATGCAGCCTGGGATTTCTGTGGCAGTTGTGTGTGGGGAAAAGAGATAGTGGATGTAAGTGAATTTTTGTTCTTAGATAATTAAGAAAGGTTGAAAATAGTTGAATGGTGATTATGGAAGAGATGGTGGAGGTGAGGATGAGTCTTAGTTAACTTGACTTGAAGTAGGGTAGTACATTCAAAAGATGTCATGGGGAATTTTGGAGGGAAGTATTTTTAAGTCAAAATGGCGAGTTCTACATTATGCACAGTAACAATAAGATTATGTGATGATCCACTCTGATGGACTTGGCTCTATACAACAATGAGAAGATTCAAGGCAATTCCAATAGACTTGGGATGGGATGAAAACTTCATGCGAATCAAAGCATAGTATTGTCACCTCTTTTGTTGTTTTTTGTTTGCTTTGTTTTTCTTTTTTCCCTCATGTTTTTTTCCCTTTTAATCTGATTTTTTTTGCACAGCATAATGAATATGGAAATATATTTATAATAACTGCACATGTTTAATCTAAATGAAGTTGCTTGCTGTTTTGGGGAAGGGGATGAGAGAAGAGAGGGAGAAAAAAAATGGAACACAAGGTTTTACAAAGGTGAATGTTAAAAACTATCTTTGCATGTATTTGGAAAAATAAAATTCCATTAAAAAGATGACGAGTTCTACGTAGATATAATAAATTTGAGATGTCTACTGGATGTTAGGTTGAAATTGGCCAGTTTATACATAGAAAAAGGCTCTTAGGAGGAAGGCAATAGCTGGATATATAGATTTATGAGCCAAATGAATAAAGAAGGCAATTGAACCTAGAAAATTAATGTTATACAGGAGAATTGGCATAAAGAAATAAAAATAAAATTATTTTGGAAGATAGTAGAAAGCATGGAACAGATAATAATCCAGCAAGAGCAACAGACCAGGGATAGTCACACAATGAAATGAAAATAATATAACAATGACTCAAAAACACAATAAGGAGAAAATTTCTAACAGATGATGTGATATAATGTCAAATGCTTAAAAAGGCCCCAAATCAGAAGTGTTGTGAAAAAGTCACTGGGTTTAGCAATTAAAGTATCCTTTGTAATCTTGGGAAAATAGTATCACTTCAGTGGTAGATCCAGAGGCCAAACTGCTACAAGATGATAAGTGAGAGCACCTTTGCCAATAATATGTTGAATCTCAAGTATCATGAAGAACATTAGAAATCAATATTTAGTGAATATGTATGGAGGCAAAAGGCAGAATGTTATATTGGAAAGAGTATCATTGAAGAATCAGGAGAAAGCTAAGCATAAAACTCACCTTTCAAATCAAGTCAACTCAAGAAGCATTTATTGAGTGCCTGTTTTGTATCAGATACTATGCATATTGCTAAGGATATGAAGGAAGGCAAAATCCTATTGTTGATCTCAAGATTTCACAAATATAGGACACAATATATATACCTATGATAAGAGTTATTTAATCATGGGAGAGTGGTTTAACCTCTCTGAGTCTCAGGTTTCTGACTATTTTATACACACACACACACACACACATTAAAAAGTCTTCTCTCATATGAATGTAAGCACCTTGAGAGCAAGAACTATTTTTCTTTTTCCTTTTATTTGTATTTACATCACTTAATACAGTGCCTGACATATAGTAAATATATAATATTTATATTATATATATTTATATTTATTACATATGTATTTATATATGTTATGTATATAGTATATAGTAAATATATAATAAAGGCTTTATTCTTTGTTGACTTTCCTAGGCTAGAAAATTCAGGGGCATTGCTGATTCTTTTTCCTCCTTTATACATATCAAAACTGTTATTATATTTTGTAAATTCTATTTTCTTTATTTTCCATTTGCTTCCCCCTCTTCTCAATGGCCATGGTATCTTGACTTCAAACTAATCATCCCTACTATCTTACCATTTTAAAAAGTCTTACTGCTTCCAGTTTAATAAACATAGATATTTAATAAACGTGGAAATTCTTCTCCATTTTATACTTCACACATCAGCTGCAAATTCTTCCTCAGATACACACACTTTATTCTGAAATTCATGGTTCTGAACAATATAATCCAAATCTAATTTTGTGACAATGAACAAGTCATGTGCATACTGATTTCTTTATATTTGTAAATGTTCTCCTCACATATCATCAACTATTGAACATCAGAACATTCTTCAAGACCTGGAGTAGGTGGCATCTGTCCCATGAACAGAAATATCTTTCCCTGATGTCTTTTTCCTTCCTCCAGCATGTGGTTGCTCTTCAATTTTTCCTATTTTGTTTTTATTTCTTATTTATTCACTTAACCAGAGGGATGAATTAAAGAAATCCTATATAAATTTGGAAGGAAAGTCTTAGACCAGATGCTGATAGACAAATAGATAAAGAAGTGTGTGTGTGTGTGTGTGTGTGTGTGTGTGTGTGTGTGTGTGTAAAAATATTCTGGTTTTGGATATGTTGAGTTTGTGATGTCTGAAAGGCAATTGGAGAAGCAAAATAAAAGGTCACAAAAAGAGGCAGGACAAGTATATTTAACAACCATCAATGCACAAATGGTAATTAATCCAGAAACTATGTTGTGAACGGTTTAGAAAAGAGTAAAAAGAAAGGAAAGGGAGGTGCCTATTGTAGATGGCCTTTTTGCAGGAGGTCAGTTACAATGGGCAAAAAATAGGATGCTGTTTAGCAGAGATGGAAGGACTAAGTGAGAGGTTTTTATGTTTCTTTGTTTTTCCCTATTATGGTGGACATGGGCAAGTCAATACAAAATGATTCAGTTGACAGAGAGAAAATAAGTGAAAACTGGAGATGACAGAGTAGGTAATTTTTTGGAGAAGACAGGATGAAATGAGATCATTGGAACTTTTACAATGGTTAGCCTGCCTTGCTAAAGAATAAATGCACTTTATCATGTCAGACAGGAGTGAAGGAAGAGAAAATGGCAGAAGGTACATGAGATGAGAAAGAAGGTGAAAAGGAGAGTTCATGGCAAATGTCTTCAATTTTTTTCTTGTAAAATAAGAATCCAGTTTCTTAACTGAGAAGGTGAGGGCAGAGAATACCATAAGAGATTTGAGAAGGGCAAAGTTTGAAAGAGCTGCTATGGAGAATTGGAGAATATAAAGGAGATATGGTCTAAGATTACCTAGCAGCAGTGAGGACCCATTTAAAGTAATGTAACAAATTTATAATGGACTAGGCTAGGATGGTTGCTTGATTTTCTTCTTATTTGTTAAGCAGTGTGTGCATGTGTGTGTGTGTGTGTGTGTGTGTGTGTGTGTGTATAGAAGAGTGAAGGTAATAAATGGTTGGAGTGATCTAAGTTGAGACTTGCCTGGTTATAATTGGTGATATGATTGAGAATGGAGAAATCTTCAATTTTGTTATTATTATTATCATTATTAGAGGTAGTATAATAACGATGGCTCTTTTTGTTTTGTGTTGTGCTAGTTTTTGTTTTCAAGTTTTGGTTATTTTTTTTTACTTTATTTTCTTCTGATTTAAACATAGGAGCAGAACTGATTTCATCCATGAATAAGTTGTCCCTACCATGGAAAACTCACCATGTGAAATAATACAAACTCAAGTTTTTTCTAGCACCACCTCTCTTATCCTTTTCTTCTCTCTGACTGAAGAGAAAGAAGGTAGAGTTTCAAACTCCACTCATTTACCCCTTCAAGAGAATAAAACTGTATATTTTTAGTCATACCATTATTCATCTGCTGCTCTACCTGCTTTCAATTCCATGGAACAAGATGCCCCTGTGTTAGCTATTCCCTAACTTTTCCCATCATCCTATGTCTCCTTTCATGCATGGTCTCTACCCATTAGCTCATAAGTTCCTTGAGAAAGAAGAACTATATTTATTTTTATTAAATTTTGTCTCCAATAGTTAGCATAGTTCATGGCACAGGGTATAAATGTATTTTTTATTAAAGCTTTTTATTTGCAAAACATATGCATGGGTAATTTTTCAACATTGATCCTTGCAAAGCATTCTGTTACAAATTTTTCCCTTTTTAATATAATCAAAATTATCTATCTGGTGTTCAATTAGGAGTTCCAGATCTTCTTTGGACATAAATTTATTCCATCTCCACAGGTCTGAGAGGTAAACTATACTATGCTCCTCTAATTTGCTTACAATATCACTCTTTATATCTAGATCATGAACCCATTTAGATCATATCTTCGTATGTGGTGTTAGGGATGGGTCAAGCCCTAATTTCTTCCACACTAGTTTCCAATTTTCCCAGCAGTTTTTGCTGAATAGTGAGTGCTTATCCCAAAAGCTGGGGTCTTTGGGTTTACCAAACACTAAATTGTTAAAGTTATTGCCTAGATTGTCCTGATATCCTATCCTATGCCACTGATCGACTGCTCTATTTCTTAGCCAGTGCCAAATGATTTTGATGACTGCTGCTTTATAATATAGTTTTAGATCTGGTAGAGCAAAGCCACCTTCATCTGCCTTTTTTTTTCATTAATCCCCTTGAAATCCTTGACCTTTTGTTCTTCCAAATGAACTTTGCTACTGTTTTTTCTAGATCTGCAAAATAATTTCTTGGGAGTTTGATTGGTATGGCACTAAATAAGTAAATTAGTTTGGGTAGTATTGTCATTTTTATTATATTTGCTCAGCATATCCATGAGCACTTGATATTTTTCTAACTGATTAGGTCTGATTTTATTTGTGTGGTTGGTGTTTTGTAGTTTAGTTCGTATAGTTCCTGACTTTCCCTTGGCAGATAGATTCCCAAGTATTTTATTCTATTGATAGTTATTTTGAATTTAATTTCTTTTTGTATCTCTTGCTGCTGAACGTTGTTGGTAATGTATCAAAATGCTGTGGATTTATTTTGTATCCTGCAACTTTGCCAAAGTTTTGAATTGTTTCTAGTAATTTTTACTTGAGTCTCTAGGATTCTCTAAGTATACCATCATATCATCTGCAAAGAGTGATAATTTGGTTTCCTCATTACCTACTGTAATTCCTTTAATCTCTTTTTCTTCTCTTACTGCTAAAGCTAACCTTTCCTAATACAATATTAAATAGTAATGGTGACCAATCATAGACATGATGCTTGCTGATGGTTTTAAATAGATGCTAGTGATCATTTTAAGAAAAAGCCCATTTATTCCTATACTCTCTAGTGTTTTAATAAAAATGGGTGTTGGATTATATCAAATGCTTTTTCTGCATCTACTGAGATAATCATATGATTTTTGTTAGTTTTGTTATTAACATAATTGATTATGCTAATTGTTTTCCTAATATTGAACTAGCTCTGCATTCCTGGTATAAATCCTAGTTGGTTATAAATGTATTATTCTGGGGATGACTTTTTGTAATCACATTACTTAAATTTATTTAAGATTTTTGCATCAATATTCATTAGGGAAATTGGTCTATAGATTTCTTTCAGTTTTCATCCTACCTGGTTTAGCTATCAGCACCATATCTGCATCATAAAAGGAATTTGGTAATATACCTTCTTTCCCTATTTTTACAAATAGTTTCTATAGTACTGGAATTAATTGTTCTTTGAATGTTTGGTAGAATTCACACGTAAATCCATCTGACTCTGGAGATTTTTCCTTAGGGAGTTGATTAATAGCTTGTTCTATTTCTTTTTTCTAAAATGGGGCTATGTAAATAATTTATTTCCTCTTCTGTTAATCAGGGCAATCTATAATTTTTTTAGATATTCTTCCTTTTCATTTAAATCATCAAATCTATTGGCATAAAGTTGGGCAATGTAACTCCTAATTGTTGCTCTAATTTCCTCTTCATTGGTGGAAAATTCTCCCTTTTCATTTTTGAGACTAACAATTCAATTGTTGTCTTTCCTTTTTTTCTAATTAAATTAGCTAAAGGCTTATCTATTTTGTTGTTTTTTTTTTCATAAAACCAACTCAGTTTCATTTACTAATTCAATAGTTTTCTTATTTTCAATTTTATTTATCTCCCCTTTTATTTTCAGAATTTCCAATTTGTTATTTAACTGAGGTTTTTAATTTGTTCTTTCTCTACCTTTTTTAATAATAAGCCCAATTCATTGATCTTTTCTTTCACTAATTTATGCAAGTAAGTGTCTAGAGATATAAAATTTCCCCTTATAACTGCTTTGGCCATATCCCACAAATTTTGGTATGTTGTCTCATTATTGTCATTCTTCTGGATGAAATTATCGATTATGTCTATGATTTGCTCTTTCACTCATTCATTCTTTAGGATTAGATTAATTTCCAATTAATTTTTGGTCTATTTTCTCCTATCCTTATATTGCATGTGATTTTTATTGCATCATGATCCAAAAAAAATGCATTTACTATTTCTGCCTTTCTGTATTTGATTTTCAGGTTTTTATGCCCCGATATATGGTCAATTTTTGTATAAGTTCCATGAACTGCTGAGAAAAAAGGAAAGTCCCTTCTGTCTCCATTCAATTTTCTCCACAGATCTATCATACCTAACTTTTCTAACATTTTGTTTACCTCCCTAACTTCTTTCTTATTTATTTTGTGTTTTGATTTATCTAATTCTGAGAGAGCAAGTTTGAGATTCCCCACTAGTATAGTTTTTCTGTCTATTTCTTCTTGCATCTCTCTTAACTTCTCCTCTAGGAATTTGGATGCTATACCACTTGGTGCATATATGTTTAGTATTGATATTACTTCATTATCTATTACATGGTATAAATTTAATATACGTTTACTCAATAAGTTTAGATTTGATGAGGAAGAGTCATTTACCTATAGCTAGATGGTAAGTGAAAAGCATTTGATTTGGAGAAAGGAAAACCTGAAATCAAATATGATCTCATATACTTTTTAGCTTTCTGCATTTGAGTATGTCATTCAATCTCCGTCTCAGTTTTTTCATCTTTAAAATGAGGGAGTAATAATAATGTCTACCTCTCAAGGTTGTTGTAAGAATCAAATTGAGATAATGTTGGTAAAGAAATTAGTACAGTATATCACATATAGTAGGCTGTATTTGCTGTTATTATTATAATAACAATTATTAATAATAGTATTAATTCTATTACCAATGATAAGAAAAGTGGATTAGAAGAGGAAGAGACTAGAGTTGAGACACATTAAGAAAGAAATAGTATAAAACTGTGATAAAACTATGCATCTCTAAAAGATAGAATGAGTTGACTTAGATTCTGCCTCTGATTCTTCTACAATTAGGTTTGTAACCTAGGACATATTATCAATCTCTTTTAACTCTCTGCAAATCTTAATTTCCAGACTATGTATGTTTATGCATGCATATATACATATATGTGTATGTACACATGCATGCGCATATCTATTTGACAGAATTTGGGGATGATGATTTGATTTGGAAGAGTTTTAAAGACTTAATGAATCTTGAGATATCAAAGGGGTAGCAAGAAAAGTAGAAATCAGAAAAGTGACTTTTAAGCCAATAGATAACTGTTCATAGCAACTTACATTGGCAACTTGAACTTATTTCATGTCAAAATTGGTTAAAGGGAATATTTAGTCAAGGAAAAGAATACTTTATGAAGTTATGGTATGTGCCATCAAAAGTTTAAAAGATTTTGGCATTCAATTTGTTCTTCTTTGTCTCAATGGGTAAAACTGTTATATTTACCTATACATGCATATATTATATATGATATATAATATTATATGTGTGTGCATGCACATGTATTCATACATGTATGAATATTCACAGAAATATATTGCTTCAATATGAGGAATGACTTCCAAATAAGTTGGAGAAATTTGCAGCAGCATTGATAGCACTATTGTTTTCAAGTAGAAGCTAGATCATTTTTTATTAGGATGTTCTAAATGAGATTCATTATTTCCCTAGGAAAATAATCTGATGACACAGAGGAGACAATAGGGAATGAAGAGAAAAGTATCTTATTATGTCAAAAGATGTGGATTCAAATCTTATTTCTGATTTTTACTACCTGAGTAATCCTGGGGAAAACTCTTTATTTCACCTTTCTTCATCTGTAAAATTATATACTTGGAAAAAATGGTATCTGAGGTTACTTGCAACTCTCAATCAGTGATTCTAAAACCTCTTAAGTTCCTTCCAGTTTTCTGATTCTTGTAATGAATGGGGGGGGGAAGATAAATAGATAGATCATAGATAGATATCCTAAAACTGGAGGAATCAGATTTCTGACAAGAAAAATAAGGAATAAGGAGGAAGTCAAGTCTTTTGTTGTTTTTCATTTTTAATGACACTTTTAACCATTAATGAAACAACCAGATGATACTTCATGCAGAGGGCAGGCAAGCTCACCTCATGGTGTTTTACAATCTTCTCTGTGCAGTGTTTCCCTCACACTTCAATAACTCATTTTCTAGCACTTTGAATACAGAAAGAGGCTTTCCCTGATGTGATTAAAATACATGGAACTGAATGTAATAACAAATATCAACACATCTCATCTCCATCCCCCCCAGCAAATTGTGTCAGAAAACATATGTAAATGCAATTAACAAATGAGGCATTTCGAGTCCAGTTTGGACTGTTACAATACTTGAAGTCTATGTGTAGTGTGGTCTGGGGGAAAGGAAAGGCAACTCTTCCAAATAAAATCTAAAATTTCTATTAAGAGATTTCTAGTACTGATTCAGATGATTTTAGTTTGCAGACAATTCTTGCTTTGTGTAAGGCAAAATCAACTTTATGTAAAGAATTCTGAAAGAAATCCATATTCCAATAAAATGTCTGTATAATTTTACTGTACAATATTGTACTCACTCTCTTCCCTGCTCCTCATTTAGGTGCTGAAACCTCACAGGTAGGCATCAAAAACAATCAAATAACAACTACAAAACACTAAATAAAAAAGCCTCCAAGTAAAAGCAGAAGAACCAATGGGATATCTTTAGATTTCCAGCTCTGAGAAAGATATTTGTCCCACTCTTTCTATCTGGTCCACATATATCTATTTCCCAACCCAACCATGTGTCTTTCCCTACTCCTGTTCTTCTGTGTTTTGGCCAGGCCTGCATGTAATTGGCACCAATCCCAGGTGTTCCTTCTCCTACTTTTACTTCTTTTCATCAACCTTTAAGTGTTCATCGACCATGTGGCAGCATCTTCCCTTCATAAGAGTAGGCTCCCTTTTCTACCTCCCTCCCTTTCCCACAAAAATTCAGATTAGGTTTTTAAAAAAAGCACTTTACTCAAAGGTCTGTTTCAAAATCTCCTTCTGTCTCTGAATTAGGATGTCAAGTTCAATTTTCAGTCTGAAAAAATGATCCAGAATGAATCATATTCCAGTCTCGGCTTGACTTTCCCAGTATTGGACAGGTCACAAACAGAAATATCCATATAAATTTAGAGTTTTTAAATTTTTGTCTCATGATCCTTTGGCAATCTAGTGAATCCCACTCTACTCAAAATTTAGCAAGATTGATCTTCAGATTGCATATTCAATGCCAAATATTACAAACCATATAGTAACTATTCTTCAGAATTGTTTTTAAATGCATAGAATAAAATACAAAATATTACAAAGGAAATAAAATTTGAAATAAAGATCATTTTAATTTTTTTCATGTAGAGTCACAGACTACTTCAAATTTGTCAAAGAGCCCATGGACCTCAGCATAAGAACAATAATAATCATCATACTAAGCATTTATGTATTGCTTTAATGCTTGCAAAGAACATCCTCTTTCTCTTACTTTATGCCCATTTTATAGATGAGACAACAAATACAGACAGAAGCTAAATGACTTGCCTCATGTTATGCATCTAATAAGCATCTAGAACCAGAATTAAATTCAGGTGTTTCTGATTTCAGGTTCAGCCTCTCCACATGCAGAAGTTATATATACTTCTCAAATTGACTAAACAAAACTATAGGTGTATAAATCTAGGCTTGGATACTTGTTACTGGATGCAAAGAGCCTAAATTGCAGACCTATCTCCTTTGATTATCTTTCTGTTTGACTTTGGAAAAAGTGATTCCCTTTTCTATGTCTCAGTTTCTTCATCTATAAAATGAGAATGATAATAATTATTACAAAGCACTGTTATATGGAAAATGGTCTTATGACTCTTAAAAGACTGTATAAATGTCAGTGATTACTAGAAAAATAAAATTATATTTTATATATTTCTTAATTACCAATTAACTTGTAATTTATTTAATTAAATAGTTTCTCCATTGAAATCTTCCTGTAATATTTCACTGCAGAGCAGAAGTGACATTGGTTTCTCAAAGGTTCTGCCATCAAAGTACAATTGAGTCCCATTAATGTGTTTTTTGGTAATGAACACTGTATTTTTAATCTGAATACCACTCTTGCTAAGTATAGTGTCGAAGCTAAGTGTTCACCAGGATATTTTAGAGCGCATGCAACACTGTTGCTATTCTTGTTTGTGTCTTGTTGTTGACCAAAACAGCCTATAAAAAATATTTATTTGGTTTTACATGGATTGCAATCTCTTTTAGTGGAAAGAATTTCCACATTAGAAAAAAGAATCATATGGTAGAGTTAGGGACTGAGCCTGTCATTTCCTTGATACAGGGAGCTCCAAATTAACATGGAGATATTAAGGAGTAGAAAAAGAAACTCTTTTTGTGCGACTTAAAATCTTAGACATTTGCCAAAGGCACCAAAATTAAGATTCACAAAATATACAAGTATAATGATAATAAATGAAATTACTGAAAAAAAAAATAGCCAAATCCTTACCATGGACTTCTTACCTAATTTATTGATAGTTTTTTTTCCCTCATTAAATAATTTCCTCTTATAATCATTCAATTCTTTTTTTCCCCAGAAAAGTATCCCTTAAAACAAATGTTTGTAAAAGAAAAAAAAATCTTCAAAGCCATTTGACATATTGGAAAAAAAACAAAAACCCAATATGGCATGCCCATGAACCATCTGACAAATCTTCCAGTTATGACTTTCTCAAACACAAAGGACATTATATTAGAAAAGACTTAAACAGTAGATTTCTTATTTGCAAATTATCTTTAGATAAACCATTTGAACATCTAATGAGATTCTGCCTTGTGGGAATGGAAGTAAACGTAGATTTTCCAGTGACTAGATTAATGGAAAGATAAGGCAAGTCAGGTTATTACTCATAGTCCCAGTTTTCTTCCAAGTAAAAAGGGAGATAATCACTTAAGTACCTACCTCATATGATTACTGAGAGGAATGAGGTTTTGGAAGGTTTCAGGTGACCTATAATTGTAAATTATTTAGAAACTGAAATGCATGAAGGTGAGATAAAATTTCATCATTATAGGTGTTTCTTCTAAAGATGTAGATAATAGAAACCAATTGACATGTTAAAAAATAGCACTTGATTAGGAATTGGAAAACCCAGGCTGGAATTCTGCTCTATTTCTTTCTCTGTATGGATAAATTGTTAAACATATCTATGCCTCAGTTTCCTCACATGAAACATGAGATTTGGATGACTTAGATTTCTGATTAATTAATTAGATTAATTAATTTCTGAGGTTCTTTTAACTTTAAATTCACAAAAATATGAAATTCATTCATGATGGTCAATTCTATCTCATGTTCATCCATGTTTTCAGGAACTATGAAACAGAAGAATAATCTAATGTTTCAGGAGGTTTCTATTCTTTACTTGACATTAGAAGAATACTATTTGAGCACATGGACTATATGATGAATATTACTCATTCTTGCTATTTGAACAGCTCATCTGTTTATATCCCTAAATATTTAAAAAGTAACATACTTTATTGTACCTTTTTTGCTTATAATATATCTTGATCTATTATACTCATTCTATATTTGTTAATTTTTTCTATAGATAACTTTCAATTCCAATTTTCTGGATATTAAAGTGTTTCATAAGTGACAAGAATAGAATAGAAAAAAGCTGTTAAGTTCAAGATAACTCGATTGACTATAAAACAAATGACTTTTTATCCATAATAAATTTTGAAAACAATCCAGTGCGCAATAAATAAAATTGCCTTACTTGAATTTCTACAATGAGATGAAAAAAAACACCCTCTGATATATTGATAAATTAAATAATTCAGCCAGTGATATTGGTCATCTGAAAAAAAATTCACTTCACTTGGGATGCAAGCCAATGAAATTGTAAACACCCATGTATAACTTCTAGTTTTTAAATCTATTTTTATCATAACTATTAGCACCATTATTATTACTGGTTTTTTGTGATTATTTGATAATGACAATAAGTTGAAAATATCAGGTTTGTTCCTGAAGATTATCCACACTTATGGCAATATTTAATTTGTCATTTTCTTCTCCTCAACTCTTAATGACATATAGACTAAAGATATATTTGTTTTTGTTTTTCTAGCTTGGAAAGTCATAAAGTAAGCCTTGGACCAGAATATCAGGTTACCATTCTTATTAAAAAAAAAATACAAACAAGCAAACAAACAAACAAACAAAAAAGAAACACTTATTTTTTTGAGAATGTGAACATTAGCATTATGCATCAAAGCTATGAGCCCCAAGGTGTGGTATAAGACATTTCACAATATATGGGTATGTATTGTAAGTTAAACCAATTCTCCAAAATTACAAAATTTAACAACATTTATTACAACATTAGTTTACCTTATGCAAGGTTTGATGCTTATTATTAAAATGGGAGTAGAAAATAAAATGCATAAAGTTCTAGGCAAGCTTACAGTCTTAGTTTGAGTATGAGGGAAATAAGGGATGTTCTATTGAAATACAAACTTTCTATTTCTAGTCCTTGCTTTTAATTTCCCTACAGTGATACAAAGGAGATAATTATAGTTTCAAGGACTTTTAGACCTCTTGTTCAAAGTTTTTTTTTATCTTAAAAGTAGCATGGTAGCAAAAGTAGCCCATATTTGAGAGATTTCTCAAAGGTGAAATTAATGTGCCATGGCTACAGATTAGACAGGGGTTAGAGAAAAGAATTGAAGTATATCTAGGCTGTGAGTCTCAATTAAATAACATTATATGCAAAATATGTTGTAAACAATGCTAACCAACACCAGATGTAATTATTGATGTTTAGGGCATTATATATTAAGATTGACATGGGGACATTCCCACCCCCCTTTTATAAAATATAGTTGCTATCTCACCCTGTACTGTTACAAGAATATAAATTCTAAATATATAGAGTAGAATTTATGCTTGAAAAATTGGGGATATGTTTGTGACATAAATAGATCTATTTATGTTAACTACATGAAACAGTTTGTTCAAGGTAAGAAATACAAATAATACAAATAAAGGGAGGCAGAAAGGCATTTGTTTCAATGATTAGGGCCTTGTTTTCTGCTTATCCAAGAAATACAAGCAGCAATATTGACTTTTTAGGTCAAAGTTAGTATATTTCAAAAACAAAACAAAACAAAACAAAAAAACTAAAACTAAATCAGAAGTATTTTTCTCTTTGCATGACAGGAAAGAAGAAAATAAGGGAGCCAATATTGCCTTTAGCTGAGAATTTTCTTTATCATAATTATAGGAATAATAGATCTTGAATGGAAAGTTTATCTGACAGGTTATCTGAGGTAATCTTCCTCATTCTACAGATGCATAAACTGGGTGGGTTAAAGTGACTTGCCTAATGTAATAGGATTGAGTCTAGTGATTATATAGATAGTAGAAAGTTATCTTGGTTTCAAGCAAATACTTATTGATGATATTAAGTGATCCCTCTGAAACAATTTAAAATTTGTCAAGTACTTTATATGTATGCATGTATACACACATGCACATAATTGATAATATATGCTTTTGATTATAGGAAGGGAAATTTACCCGAGAGTTTTGTAAGGATTCTTCTTCTTTTTTCTTAATTTTCTGAAGAATCCATAGTCTTTATTATACACATCAGTTCTGGTTCTTTTTCCTTGTGTTTTCTGACTTGGATAGTCAGGCTGAAGATCTGATTGGCTACGTACGACACACTGCTATTTCCTGACATTTCTCAAGCCATATATTGATAAAGAGCTTTTTTTTTTTTTTGAGGGCAGATAAGTGACAGTGAAATTGGGTATCAATTTTGATCACTCTCGTACAGTGGCTGAAAATCTAGGTCTCTCTCCAATAAGGTACATTGCTTCTGTCTTTTTAAAAATTTGTTTGTTTCTAATATGTCTAGGTATATATATATATATAATATATATATACATATACATATATATGTATATATAATATATATATATATATATACTAAAATTGAATCATCCTGATAAATATACCACTCGAAAAATTCCAATGTGATTGGTAATAGTAAATGATTTTGAATATACACTATAATTTCCCCCCAAGATTTTGTTAAATTTTTGGGAAAAAAACTATTCAATAAGGTTTTTGTCTATAGAATTTTCCTTATTTACCATTCCCACATTTAAATTACACACATGGGTATATATATATATATATATATATATATATATATGAATGCATAATATGTACCAGACACAAATATGTGTTTTTATAACCATATATATTAAAATATGAGTACATATGTCTGCATATATATGTATATATACATATATATATTTATATATAAACACATATCTCTTAAAAGATATTGGTATGATGCTTTACTCAGCTTTTGAGATTAATTATTATAGTAATAATTATATGTGTTATTAGATGTCCTTTAAAAAAATTAATTGAATTATCATTAATTGTGCTCTGACCAAATCTCTCATGTTTCTAATTTGGTAGGGTTTTTTGTAGTAATAATTCAATTTCTTTCAGTGAAATTGGATTTTGTGATGTTAGAAGAAATATTATAGAATGAAACCTTCATTTTATTCATGAGGAAATAGAGTGCAGAGCTTAATGTTTAAGGCTTGTTTAAGGCTGTAGAACTACTAAGTGTATGAGATAGAATTAAAAATTCCTTGGTTCCTTCTAACTCTTTCATATATTCTTTATATCACTCCATCTATCTTACATTTAAAACTCTTTGGGCCTTAATTTCTCTATTTTTAAGCGAGGGTTAGTAAAACTTGCAATTTCTTAAGGGTTGTTGTAAGGAAATCACTTTGTAAATCTTAAAATGTCATGAAAAAATAACATAGGTTAGTGGGAACAGAAATGAAATTGGGAAAAAAGGGCCTATTAGAAACCTAGGTTTCTATCTGAGTGAATTTGGGGACATCCTCTTTTTTCATTGTCCCTTTTCCTCAGTTTCCTCAATTGTAAAAGACGGAGGAA
This sequence comes from Myrmecobius fasciatus, assembly GCA_023553655.1. Classification (NCBI taxonomy): domain Eukaryota; kingdom Metazoa; phylum Chordata; class Mammalia; order Dasyuromorphia; family Myrmecobiidae; genus Myrmecobius; species Myrmecobius fasciatus. Next base: position 38,314 of record JAJPUD010003316.1, on the reverse strand, counting down.
CTCCCTAAGATAAGTGAGGACTTTAAGCTCTAAATACCTTAATATAAATGTGAGCTATTATTATTATTATCACCTTCAGTGGAAACTATACATGTTTTCTTTGAGAAGGTGCTAATTAAATGTTTACATCTTCTCTAAAATTAACAGAGGATATAGTGTAGCACCTTTTATTGGCTCAGCAAGTTAGAAAATAAAAGCTCTCAGGTCATACAGGTTCCTATTTTAGGTGTGGTTAATTTAAGTGAATCTGTCATTCTTACAACTGAGCTCTCTAAGTCTATAATTACATTATGTAGAATGAATTTATCAAAACATAATCACATTCTCTTGTAAGAGAAACAGTTTAGCAAGAGAATTTAGATTCTGGCTTTTTCAAGAGAGTAAACAATGTAAGAATGAAATATATATGTATGTATATATTTCAAATCTCGTAGATATCAGTACCTTATACTTCTAAATACTTAAAACTGCCTCCAAATAGCATGAAAAGATCATTTCATAATTTAATTTCAGAAATTAACACTCTGTAATAATGGAACAGTGGTCAGTGTATTCCAATTTTTTTTGAAATAATAAAATAGAAATAGAAATGGAGAGAGGAGAAAATGAATTCGCTTCATTTTCAAGAGAAGATAGAGGCTGGTAATATGGCTGAAATTTCCTCTTCTTTTATTATTCACATCTGTATAGTACTTTCTTTTTTTTTCCTTAAAGGAAAGGAGAAGAAATAAGGAGAAGAGAATGGAAAAGGAAGGGATGGAAAAGTAAGAAGAAAAGAAGAGAGGAATTGACTCCAGATCTCTCTGACTTCTAAGGCAAGTCACCATCACTATACCAAGATTCTTAATCTAGAGTCCATAGAACAATATATTTGAGGTTGATTTCTGAAGATCTATAAATTTGATGTGTAAAAAATACAATCAGTTTTCAATGTGATTTTTCACCTTTTAAATGATATCCATTTCATTCATTTAAACATTTTTATTAAAATATGGAACTCATAGGCTTCTCCAGACTGAAGGAGGGGTCCTTGATGCCAAGCTTTAGAATACCTATTCAACAGTATGTTTTTTTTTTCTCTGTTCCATCTCTCTTGGGATCCCCTTGTTTTCCTTTATTCATTAAAGGCATTGCATTATTATAATGTATTTTTCACTTCATAATGCCTGTAACATATGTTCCCAAATAAACAATGAACTTCATGAAAACAGGAATTACCTTGTTTTCCTGTAGCTCAGTGCCTAATATTTTGTTTTCCACATTAAAAGTAATAAAAAGATGAATACATTCCATGTTGTCCTCTATAATTATCATCCTGTATCTTTCCTTTTCATATACAATTTCCCATCATCCACCCACTTTTACAAGGTGGCTTCAGACTCTACAACTTAACTGAAATATTTCTCTCCACAAAACAATGATCTCTTAATTGCTAAACTAGATTGACTTTTCTTAGTCCTCATGTTTTTGTGGGATTTTTTTTCCTTAACCATTAGTCTTGGTATAAAGGCTATCTTAGACATTTTCATATTCCTGAGTTTTTGTCACATTACTCTTTCATGGTCTTTCTATCACCTCTGATCATTTTTTTTTGTTTGTTTGTTTAAGTGTGTTCTTTGATTATTTGTTTTTGTTTTTGTTGTTTTTGTAAAGACAATCATGCCTTACACACAGTGGGAGGGAAGCTCAAGAAACTTGTCTCCTGTGTCCATGGATTTTACAACTGAAGGGACTATGGAGGCCATCAAGTCCAAGATTTCATATTGTAGACTAGGAAATAAGGATAAAGACTTTTAAATGACTGCAAGTAGGCTTTGAATCTAAGTCCTTCTAACATCTGCTCTAGGGTTCTAATCACTACATCATAGTATCTCTTCATTCTCCTTCTGGGTAGACTCAGCAACTCTGAGAACTTTAATTTTCATTTCTTTGACAAGGGATTACAAATTTATACATGACAATCTCATCTCCCTATCTAGAACTTGAATTCCACATTTGCAATACATCATTGAGTGTTTTCACTGCTATTTCCTGTAGTTGTTAAAACTTTAATATGTTTGAAATAAAATTAATCTTTGCACCTATTGAGAAAGTCAACCAACACACCATCCAGGTCTCCAGTTTTTATTGAGGACACTACAATCCATTAAAAAAAATAGTTACAGACTCTCTGTCCTCAATTGTTCTCTACTTGCCTTTATCTACTCAGTGGCCAAGCCACATACTTTCTAGCTTCATATATTTTCTGTGTCTCCTTTCCATTCATTTGGACAGAACCTTAGTTCTCTATTACTTTCTGCCTCTACTACTTTATCACTCTTTTTCATTAGTTTTCCCGCCTAGAGTATTTTTGCTTTCCAGTGCATTATTTAAACATCTGTTAAAATGAGATTCCTAAAATAAAGATAAGTATTTTACTTGCTTGATAAAACAAAATAAAACAGCAACAAAAGAAAAAAACAAACAGCAACAGTAACAATGACAATAATCTGTAGTTCCTTTCCTTTTAGTTAAAATAGAAACTCCTCCACTTGTCTTTTTTAAATCGTTTAAAAATCCAACTCCATTCTATCTTTCCAGACTCATTATATATTATTCTTGCTTATTTACTCTATGTGTCAGGCAAACTGGCCTTTTTGTTTTTCATTTGACATTTCATTCACTTTGCTTCCCCTTTCCAAAATGGGATGACTCCTGTTTCTGCTGAGCCACACAGAGCATAAACAATATCCCTCTTCTGGAGAGATTTACACGAACTGATGCTAAGTGAAACAAGCAGAACCAGGATATCTTTGTATATGGCAATAACAAGATTATATGAAGATCAATTCTGATGGATGTGGATCTTTTCAACAATGAGATGATTGAGGCCAGTTTCAATGATCTTGGAATGAAGAGAGCCATCTACACCCAAAGAGAGGACTGTGGGAACTAAGTGTGGATTACAATATAGTATTTTCACACTTTTTGTTGTTGTTTGCATGTATTTTGTTTCCTTTCTCATTTTTTTTCTTTTTGATCTGATTTTTTTTGTGTAGCATGATAATTGTATAAATATGCATACATATATTGGATTTAACTTATTTTTAACATGTTTAATATATATTGAATTACTTGCCCTCTAGGGGGAAGAACGGCAAAATTTGGAATACAAAGTTGTGCAGTAGTCAGTGTTGAAAAATGTTCCATGCATATGTTTTGAAAATAAAAAGCTTTAATAAAAATAAATAATAAAAGAAAAAAAATAATATCCACTTCCTGATTTCAGTTCAATTTGAAGAGTAATTTTCTGGCAATAAGTCACCAAGGACCTAGTGTGGCATGATAATTAAGAATCGTTTGGTTGACTGCGGATGAAAAAGAACTAATCAATCAGAAGGGGTAAAACAAGAAATGAATATTCATATAAAATTTTTGAGAAAATAATCTTTTTCTTGTTTTCAATCACCTATTTGGGGTTGTTTTTAACTAAGGATAAATTCTTATTTTTCTCTGAATGGGGAAAAGAAGTAATGACTCAGGATGCTTTATTTTTCTATCCAGGTGTCATAAGTCCTTGAACACATGGTCCTTGCTTGTTTTATGCTATTTCTTTTCTGATGTTAGATAAATGAGTATCCAGTGGTAGAATGGACTTGTGACCTTCAAAAGGCTGGAAGAACCACCAGAAGTCTTTCAGGAACCAGAGATGATAAGGGAAATTATTTAGTAAATTTCATACCTAGTATTTATTAAGGGTCTTCTATAAGCCAAGTTGTGTGTCAAGCTTCATGAATACAAAGGAAAGCCAAAAGCAGTGTTTTCAAGGAGCTTGCCGAGTAATAGGATATAACATGTAAACAAGATATAAAAAATAAAAAAATAATAAAAATAAAAAAATAATCAATAAAAGGAAGACATTAGCTTTAGTAGATCAAGCTATAAAAATAGAAATTGAATCTTCTAAAGGACCAGGCATGAAGAACAATCTGCTTGAGCCAGTGAAGCAATTAAGTTATATTTCAATTGAGACGTCATGTCCAGGAAAGATAATCCAATTGAGGAAGGAAACAATCAAATATCCATCCTCAGTATCAAATCCAAAAATGAAGTTGATGGAGTTTCCTTGAATGGAGAAAATAATTCCCATTATCTATCTGGAGTCTCAAAATACTCCCAGGTCCAACATGAACAATACATTTATCTTCCAGTATATTTGTACTTCAATTTTCCTTAGGATTTCTTGTGTGTGTGTGTGTACAGGATTACTGGCCCATAGGTTAGTAGAGTTAAGTTAGCAGAAAAAAATAACCTGAAGCTTGAATTTCAGCTTGATCCTAGTTTCTCCAAAGGAGAGTGTATGCCTTAGTTTTCTTTGTTTCTTTGTGTCTGTCTTTTCTTCTTTCTTTAAGTCTCAATTAACATGAAAAATCCTACTGATCACTTCAGTTTTTTTTTTTTTTAAAGACTATTTCACTTTGAAGTTTGTATTTGTTTAATTGTATTCATATCTTTTCCTGGCAAATAGAATTTAACTCCTTGAGGATAGAGACTTAAAAATATTTTAATCCCAATGGCTAACATTATCAAATGCTATAATAATAAATGCTTGTCAATTCAGTTTAAGAATGAAAGAATTGTGATGTTTTTAATATAAAAAACTCAAGGACAGAACTTTTTCTATCAATGTAGATATAATAAACCACAATCTAGTAAATGAGTCTTAAGAAATTATATAAGGAATATAAAATTTAACTCTTTCATACAGAACATATAATTTTAAAAATTGTAGTCAAGAGGTGAGGATGTGAATGTAACTACTAGAAGACATTATAATTTATTAAGAATATATTATAAACTGAAATATTGATAGTAGTACTTTTTGTGATGCCAAAAATTTGGAGGAGGTAGAACAGAAACTCATTGATTAAAGAATGCTAAATAAATTGAATAAATATGAATGTAAAAATTATTATTGTGCTATATGTTTATATATTACTATTTATAGCCATATATTATTGTGTTTTGTGGCCCTCATTTTAGTTTGATATAAAATATTTAGATGATATTTATTATTCATTCTAAAATAAAGTTTATGATCAATGAATATCAGAGGCATATGATAAATATTTCATTGATAAACTCTTTGCAAAAATCATTATTGATGTCTTTGTTTTCAATATACTCATAGTCATCCCTACAAAATAACAGGATACTTTATTTCCATCTTTCCTTCCCAAAGAACAATCACATATAAAAAATAGGTCTTTTTAATGGGGGAAAAAGAAAAAGGAAAGGAAAAAAATGCACTATAGATTGATATATTGAAAAAAAATTCTGAAAACATGAGCAATGTATAATATTTGTGAAACTTGCACTTACATGAATAAGTGAGTAGGGAATGTTACACATACTTTTCACTTGAATCATGTGAATTCTTAATTTTGTAACATTTATTTTTCTTTTTGTGTGTGAATAATTCTTTCTTTTTTTTTTTTTTTTTTGCTTTTTGCTGAGGCAATTGGGGTTAGGTGACTTGCTCAGGGTCTCACAGCTAGGAAGTATTAAATGTCTGAGAGCAGATTTAAACTCAGGTCCTCCTGACTTCAGGGCTGGTGCTCTATCCACTTAGCTGCCCCATGAATAATTCTTTCTATTTAGATCACTTCAGTTATTGTTTATCTTCTTTCCTTGGCTCTGCTTACTTCATTGTGTATCAGTTCTTATAGATCTTTACATGTTTCTTTATCAAATTCATCTTTTCTTATAGCACAAAAAACATATCATTATATTCATATAGCAAAATTTCTTCAGCTTTCCCCAATCAATTAGTATCTACTCTGTGCCCAATTTTTTGCTATCACAAAAAAGTTGTTATCAATATATTTAATGAAAATATCTCGAATAAACTATCATGTTTTCTTGTAGTTACATCTCTTCTAGCTCTAAATATGTATTCCTAGCATCTGAGTCTGCTCTACATTTTACTTTATTAAATGGCATAATAACATATGTAACATTCTTTACAAACATTTGTGCATATACACCCACACTCATATAAATATGTATATACATATATTTATAAAAATCTTAATGTATGTGTGGGTGTATAAATCCTTTTGTTATTAGTATTAACAAAGGAGGAAATGGAATAAGAAAGGGGAGGATAGAATTGAAAAACTTTGAGTTCTAAGTAGGAACAAATTTGCCACAACCCTGAGGCCTAATTTGTCCTTGAGAACTGACTTTGATGATTATTCTCTCATATTCATGATAATTTTGTATAGTGCCTGAAACCCTCTTTGCTCATTCTTTTGGGTGCAGCTTACACAAGCTGCCTGGAGACCCATCTAACTAATAATCAAAAGGGTAAATGACAAGTCTATTATTAAAGTTTTGATTAGTACCATTAGCCAGAGGCTAAAGAAGGTTTTTGTTTAATGATTTGGAAGCACCAAAAAGGCATTTTTTACTTTGGTTCCTATGTGACTGCTAGATAATGACTGATTGACAAGTCAAATTGTCAAAATGTCAAAAATTTTTTCAAAGCATTATTAAAGCACACACACACACACACACACACACAGTCACAACAGTTGCCATGAGGACAGCTAATTTTAGAGTTTAACCTCTCCCTTGCCAAATTAATTTTAATTTAACCTTATTGCTTGCTGCTTTCTACCAACATGAATATTACTATAATCAAAACATTAAGGTTCAAACTTCATAAATCCCTCATAAGGATGAGTCTAACATTATCTTAATGAAAGGACAACCCAATGATGCTCATATTGAATTATTTCTAATCTGCATACTTCTAGATTTCAAACAACTTCAAAAACACCTCTTTAGATTCTGTTTTTTTTTTCTTCCCCAGTAGGGGCCATTTCAACATTATAATAAGTATAGTTTATGGCTTAAAGGGTTTCTTAGATTCAAGGACTAAGAAGAAAATGAGAATACTTTTTTTTGGTTGTTGTTTAAAACTTCCATTTTAATGACAAAATAAAAACAAACAAACAAACAACTGAGGCTCTGGGAGTGGGAAGCAACTGGGATATGATTCCAGGTCTTCATTTTACTTTAAATTTAGCTCTCAGCTTTATAAGGATGACCCTTTTATAAGAAAAGTGTCAATACTATTGTAATTTTCTATACTATTCTATACTACATCACATAGTACTCTACTATATATTATCACACTATACTATACTACACTACTAGTATACCATATATTACACTATGGTCACATTTCTAAAATTTTTTAAAGGTTGCAAATTGCTACATATGAATTATCTCATTTGATCCTCATAAAAGTATGTGAAATAGAGCTATATTACAACTATAATTATCTCCATTTTACAAATTAATAGACTGGCTCAGGCAGATAACAGACCTGCTCAGAGTCACTAAAAAATGTGAAAGACCTGGAATGCAGGTGTGGAATGCTAGTCTTATCGCTTCAAGCCCAGTATCCTTTCTATCACAGATTTTAAATTTCGCCAATTCTGTCATCCCTTTTGCTTACAGGTAAGAATCTGGGCAAAATATTTTAACTTAATTGTCTTATATGTAAACAAAGACCTAGAAATGATAAACTAAGGAACCTTATAAAATATGTTTGAGTAAGTATGGGATTGATTGGTATTTCATCAGCCAAGTTACCACACCCTACTTAAAGCAAATGAAAAGAAACCATCTTAATATCAGGTTTCAAAGGAAATGTGAATAGTGTTTAAAAGCCATTGAATAAAATTAAATCATATCAGGTAGAAATTTTATTTGTATTGGTTGTAAGATTTGATCATGCATTCTATATTCTGTTTAAAAACATCTATTTGGAGCAGCTAGGTGACAAAGTAGATACAGCACTCAAAACAGATTCATTATGCTTATAAGAAATTTCCTCAGCACCCAATGAATAAAAGAAAAAAATATTTCCAATATCCAAAATTTTTTTAGATTAACTTGGTCACACATATTCTATAAGTTTGGCCCATTTTTTTCCCTTTGGAAGGTACTTGAGGGAGAGTGTGTCTTACACTTTTGAAGCAATATATTGTAGCAACTATCATTACCTAGGATGATAAAATGATTTTCAAATGATAATCTTGACCAGAAGTCCATCAGTGGGGGTTCAAAATTGTACCAGTGGAAAATCAAATTTACTCTTCAGGAATAGAGCCCTTAGAAGGAGATATAGAATTTCCATGAGAACCAAGATTCATATATAAGAGTGGGTGTCAAGACAAGAATCCTAAGGGCATAAGTGTTCTACACTTATAAAACATTTTTGCAACCATAAGGAATGATATTTATGTTAGTTTTTTCGTGACAATTTTCAAATATGACAAAAATATGCATGTTAATAAAGCTAAGAAATGCATAGCACACAATCTTCAGAGGATATTCTTCAATCTGTGCTGTAGAAACTTCAAATAGGAAGAATTTACTACTTCCAGTTTTATACCAACTCAAAATTGTATGGCTTTAATAGGCAGCACTTAGGGGTTGCATGCCAAAATAATAAGAAAAATGTAGAAAGACTGTCCATGAATTTGTTGTAATATTTTTAAGTTATTGAGCTAATAAAAATAACAAAATCCTGTTAAAATGATGCATTAAAAGAGAAAGAAAGAAGTTATGAGAGACTAAAGTTTTACCAAATTTTATAAATTATATCTCTCTTCTTTCTATTATCTTAGATTTGTTAGTTGGTTGTACTTGCTTCCTGAAGAAGACCAAAATGGCATTACTATGTTAGAGTCAGTGCTTATCAGACTGCGACTATCAGATCAATATGAGCTTGGAATGCTCTGCCACAGGCTAGACACAAATAGGTCCTATGAACATTTAGGGTGGGTTCTCTAACTTTATGCACCTCATGTTTTGTTTTGTTTTTTTTTTTTTTCCCAGAACTAATTCAATTCAGTTTTGCTCATAGAGCACAGTACCTTTTCTGATAAGGGCATGCCATGCTGGACAGTCCTGTACATATCTCCCATGTTATAAAATCAATTGTGTAGCTCTTAAGAGATAACTTGAGAGAGTCCTTGTAATACTTTTTCTGACCACATTGTGAGTGCTTGCCTTGTGTGAGTTTTTATGGCAATTTAAATTTAAAAAAAAAAAAAGCTGAGATAAAAGCAGATTAAACAGAAATGATTCATTCCACTATTTAAAACTCGACATTCTGGGTCCATTTTCTAGCTTTCCTTTCCAGCCTTATTTTATATTACTCCCTTTATTAAATGATAGCCAGTGTTATATACAGAGCAGGCAAAAACATGTTAACTGAAACTTTCGAGATCTAATAAAAATTTTTTAAACAAACAACAAATAACGGAAGCTAAATTGTCTAAACATCCTAATCAAGATAGGAATCACATGTCAACTACAGTCTATGAAGAAAAAATATGATAGGAGTTTAAGGAATTCATACATGAGTGACAAGGAGTCAGAAATTAAACCCATGGAGCTTCTATATTCTCAGATTATGATGATAAGATTCTCTAAAACTTGGCAACTGACTTCTGTGAACTCAGCACTTAATCTTATGCCCCTGTAAAGTTGTTTCTACTATTCAACCATTCCTCATAGCTGAAATCCATTATCTAATTATCTATTTCTCAGAGAATCTGCAACTTCTCTCTTGTCTGTCTTTTGTCTTCAGCTCCCTGGAGCCTACCTTGGTTAAAATAAATATTAATGCTGTCTCCAACTTCTTATTACCCTATTTTTATTTATATATGTATATAGCATGCATCTTCACAGCCACTATTGAAATATAAGCAAGTTGCTTAAAGACAGGAACTCTTTCTTTTCTGCCTTTTTATTTATTGTGCCTAGCATAGTGCCTTTTACACAGAAGGGATTCTAATTTTTGTTGTTGAATTGAAATTTATTTCTTTCATATGTGAAATTTGAAGAACATTTTCTTAGACATTGAAGCACTGAGGAACATGAGATATAATTAAACACTCCTATAATTCCCCATATTACAACTCCAGAATTCACAGTGCATGTCTGTAATTACTTATATATGTAATTACATTTACATAATACTTATATGATTTTATTTACATAATAGCTAAGCAATTATTCATTTCTAGAAACTCTGTAGATAACTACCGAGAAGAAGATGGAGCTATATTTAAATCATACAAGTGATATGTAGGATAAAGAAAATATCATCCTCTGGTCAAAACCACAGAAATGTAGAAATTGTTGCACAGAACATAAAACAGTATAGTTTGAGCCCACTTCTGCAGTGTTGCTGAGTCTATAGTAATGTAGAATCACAGCGTCTTGAAGTTAGAAGGGAATATATAGTGCAATTGACATTTGAATCAGAGTTCCCTCTTCAGCATCCCTATTGGTAAAAATAAAGAGGGACATCTAGGTAGTGCAATAAATAGATTTCCTGACCTAGAATCAGAAAGATTCCTCAAATTCTAATCTGAACTCAGATACTTATTGGCTATGCAACCCTGCACAAATCACTTAATCCTACTTACCTCAGTTTCCTTATCTATAAAATAAGCTGGAGAAGGAAATGACAAATCACTCCAGTATATTTGCGAGGAAAATCTGAAATGTGGTCAAAAATAGTCAGAAACAATTGAAAAATGACTAAACACTAAGTAGGTTAAGGAAAGCTTATCATGTCTCAGTTTACTCCACTTATGAATAGTTCTATTTGGTTGTATTTTCTCAAATCAAGCATGATTTAGCTTCTTTGAAGCTTCTCTCCATTGTTTCTGATTCTGTCCTTTGGGACCAAGCAGAACATGTCTAATCCTGTGTTCACATAGCAACTGTTTAAATTGTTGTTGTTGTTCAGTCATTTCAGTCATGTCTGACTCAGTAACCTGCTAAGGGGGTTTTCTTTACAAAAATATTGTAGTGGTTTGTCATTTCCTTTTCCAGATCATTATGCATACATACACATATGTAAATGTATATATGTATGAATATTCACCTATATAGAAATCAGTATAGATATAGATGTAGATGTGCACATCTATATATCTATATCTAAATCTATAATTATGTATCTATCATCTGTTTGTATCTATCTATGGTAAACTCATGAAAACAGAAAGCATTCATAACGATCCCTTCCTAACACTGAATTCTCCAACTAACCAAGGAAAGTTGGATAGTACATCTCCTATCTATTTTTCCTCATGCTAGGGTTTTTCATCGTAAGTTTGTTTAAGTATCCTTTTTCTAGTCACTATATGTATTGCTATCTTGCTTTGACTTCATCCAAATCTTCCCATGTCTTTCTGACTGTCTTTTTATTTTCTTTTTTCTGTCTTTTTTCTCTTTCTTTTCTTTCTCTCTTTTTTGTTTCATTATTTCTTTTTTGTTTCTTTTTCATTTTTTGTTTTTTTCTTGCCTCATTAGATTGTAAGTTCTTTGAGACCAAGAAAGGTCATACAGAACCTCATAGATATGCTCAGGACTTACCAATTAACAGTGCTTTTTTTAATGGCTAAGAATTGAAAATTGAGAGGATATCTATCAACGGGGGCTGATTGAATAAATTATGGTATGTTATTGTGATGGAATATTATTATAATATAAGAAATAATCAGCAGAATGCTCTCAGAAGAACCTAGAAAGACTTTCATGAGCTGATGCAAAGTTAAACATGTTGTGTATGCAGTAACAAAAATATTTTAACTTAATTGTCTTATATGTAAACAAAGACCTAGAAATGATAAACTAAGGAACCTTATAAAGTCACTTTTGGTGAAAAATCCATTTTATTGAATGAGTGAACCACATTATCCCCAAAGACATAGAAAATTAAAGATCAAAATTAAAGCTGTCATCAAAATCTGAATAAGCACTTTTATATATAATTGGGACAGAAAAGTGAATTAACTCTTATTTGATACTTAGTAATGCAAAAAATGGACTTTTAAGTTACTTCAAAATATTGTGGTAATCTTTGTAATCATTAAATTCAGGTCAAAAGAAGTTTGTGCTTAATAAAAGTCTGTATGATATACTTGACTCCACTGATATCAGTGACAGAAAATTAAATCCCATGCAGTAAATCGTATTTAGTAAAACTTCATTGACAAGACCCACTCCCTCATCACTCTCAATACTCATCCAAGTTACTGTTTTAGGAATACATTCACTGTAACTTCTCTATGTAATTGAGAAATGAGACATTATCAGAAAAATATGATTAATTTTTATTCACAATTACTCTCTGTATTTTCTTCATCTCTCTCTCTCTCTCTCTTTCTCTCTCTCTCTCTCTTTTTCTGTCTCTCTCTCTCTTTCTCTCTCTGTCTCGTTCTCCTTTTCCCTCCTTTCCTCAAAAGTGTTTCGCTTCTGCCATTCTTTTCATCCACTCTCCCAATCTGTCCTCCCTTCTATCAACCCTGTTTTTATCCCCTTACCCTCCCACTTTCCCATAGGGTATCAATTTTATACCCAATTGTGAACATATATTATTCCATCTTTGAGCCAATTCTGATGAGAGGTTCACACACTCTCCCTTACCTCCCCTATAAAAGCTTTTTCTTGCTAATTTTATGCATGATAATTCATCCTATTTTATCTCTCCTTTTCCCTCTCTCCTAGTACATTCATTTCTCACCCCTTAATTTCACATTTTTATATATTATCCCATCACATTCAAAGAACATTTGCGCCCACTGTCTATATATATTCCCTCTAACTTTCCAATAAAATAATAGTAACACTGAACTACTTCCCCAATAACAAGAAAGTTCTTATGAGTTACAAGCATCATCTTCCCATGTAGAAATGGAAACAGACCAAACTCATTAAGTTGCTTACTAAATCCTTTTCTTGTTTACTTTTTTATACTTCTCTAGAATCTTGTAATTGAATGTATATGTTTTTTTTTAACTCCTGGATAATTATGCTCACTTTTGGTGAATAGGTGATTCTTGGTTGTAATTTTAGCTTCTTTTACCTTCTGGAATGTCATATGCTAAGCCCTCCAATCCTTTACAATAGCAACTGCTAAATCTTATGTTAACATGATTGTGGTTAACAAATTGGTACTTGAATTGTTTCTTTCTGACAGCTTGAAATATTTTCTCCTTGACCTGGCAAGAAGAATTTGGCCATAATATTCCAGGGGGATTTTATTTTGGAATCTCTTTTAGGAGGTAATCAGTGTATATTTTCAATAAGTGAATTCTTTCTTACCCTCTGGTTATTGAATATCAAGGCAGTTTTCTTTAACAATTTGTTGAAATATGATTATATATAGGCTATTTTTTGATCATGGGTTTTCAGATCATCCAATAATTTCTATATTATCTCTCCTGGCTCTGTTTTCCAGGTCATCTGTTTTTCTAATGGAATATTTCATACTGTTGTCTATTTTTTTCATTCTTTTCATTTTGTTTTATTGTTTCTTGGTTTATCATAGTCATTAGCTTCCATTTGATCAACTCTTAATTTTTAAGGAATTATTTCCTTCAGTAACCTTTTTTAGTCTCCTTTTCCATTGGTCCAATTATACTTTCAAAAAAGTTGTTTTCCTCTGTTTTCTTCCCCCCCCAAAAAAAAATTGGCCAATTCTTCTCTTTAGTGTAGTGATTTTTTCTGTCTCTTTCCATTTTTCCAGTTCTGCTTTTAAGACATTATTCTATTGAATTTTTGTAATTTCTTTATCATCTGGCCTAGTCTGTTTTTAAATTGCTACTTTCTTCATTGTTTTTGCGTGTTTACCAAGCTATTTTTTTCATGATTTTCTTGTATCACTCTCATTTCTTTCCCGAATTTTCTTCTATTTCTCTTATTTGATTTTCAAAATCTTTTTTTTGAGCTCTTCCAGGATCTGCAACCAATTCATAATTTTGATTTTGTTTGTATAAGCTTTTATTGTGTTACCTTCTGACTGTGTATTTTTACCTTCATTGTCTCTCTAGTAACTTTTTATGGACCGTATTTTTTTTTCTGACATTTGCTCATTTTCCTAACCTATTTCTTGACTTGTAATTCTTAGTTAAAATAGGGTTCTGCTTCCTAGATAGAAGGTGGATTGGACCAAACTTCAGGAGATTTGTGCAATACTTTCAGAGATAATTCTAGGGACCTATAACTTTTTACTTGTTCTTAGGTGGCAGGATCTGTGTGTTTATTACTCTACTGTCCCATGTGCTAGTCTGTGAGTGACCACAAGCATTCTTTACTGCCCTGCAAATGTGAGGAGGGTTCCTGCTCCACTATGGCAACACACTCTGGTGTGCTAATATTCCTTCTTGCTCTATGACATGGATCTGAGTCTGGACAAATCAACAGAATCCTGTCTCAGTGCTAACAAGAAATCCCCATAATTTCTTTCTGTCCAGTTGTTTGACTCCCTCACCATTTTGTGGGCTGTGCCAGTGACTTTCAAGGCATGCCCCTGATTTAATAGGGCTGTAGCTAAGCTGGTACAGCCTATGTTGGACTGTATTCCACTCTCACCCAGATGCAACAAATCTTTCCTTCTAGATTCTCTTTGGCATCTGTGGGAAGAAAGGTCTGGAAAAAGAAAAAAACACTATTGCAGCTGATCCATTCTCCTTCAGGCCTGTTATTGGTTTACTGGGGTCAGAGCTAGGCTGACATGGCATAGACTGGGCTGAGCTGGACTGCACTCTACTCTCACCCTGCTGAAACAGTTCTTTCCTGACAACCTTCTACATTGTCTAGGGCTGGAAAATTCACCTTTTGTGGCCTCTGCTGTTCTAAAATTTGTTTAGAGTCAGTATTTGAAGGCAGTTAGAGGGATTTGGAGTCTCCTCAGGGAAGTCACTGCCTTTGCCATCTTGGCTGTGCAATTTTCACAGTTTCTCTAGACTTCTTTAAGCCTCAGTTCAAATCCATATTTCTCTAGGAGATCTTTATCAGTCTCTCCAGCTGTCATCTCCAATTTACTTTTTATCGATTCTTTAAGTATCTTGTATATAACTGTCTGCATATTGTTTTCTCTTTTATAATGTACTTTTCTTTGAGAAAAGTTACATTTTTTGGGGGGGAGGAGACTGCTTACTTAGCATAGTGTCTGACACATAATATATTTTTACTAAATGCTTACTGACTAAATGACAACAAAATATAATAAATAGAGTACTAGACTGGAACTCAGGAATACCCGGATTCAACTTTCTCCTCCAATACTTCATAGCTTTGAGAATCAAGGCAAGCCATTTCTTCTCTCTGATATGTTTCCTTATTTATAAAATGAGGAGGGTGGCCTCATGGTCTCTAAAAGCCTTTCAAGATCTTACTCTATGATCTTAAGAATTCATGCCATGAAAGCATATGGATGAAGCACTGGGTTACTAAATAATGCAATTTTTCTTCATTTTCCCCCTCACTCCTAATCATCTAATTAGTCATGACTAAATAAGCTTCCTTTCCAAGTTGTCACTGAATAGAACTTTAGAGCCAGAACATGGGGATTTCTCTTCCTGTCTCTCTCTTCCATACTTTGTATGTTGGTCTAAACACTGAACAATATCCTTATGCCTCAGATGCTGTTCTGTTAACAAGTGTTCCTTATTTCAACAGAAGCTAGTGACAATAAACGGTGGCAAAGGGTTGTGACTTCCTTGAATGAGAGGCATTAATTAAAATACTCTATTATTATAAATGAAAACTACAACCACCCTGGCCCCAATTGCTTCTTTGACTGTGAAATTAATGTCACTTTAGATAACTGATGATTTTTTTTTAAAACTTCACACTTTCTTACATTGCCAGAAGCTCAATTCTACGGGTAGCTTGTGTGATAATCATAAACACAGGGAAAGATGATAAATGCAGCTGGTCACCTTCCAGCAGCAGAGGCCAACATTAAAAGAAAAAATAAATTGAATATAAGAAATCATGGATTCTTAATAAGTTTGGTCCTGATTTTCACATCAATACACTCCTTAGGCCAACATCCTTTAACCAAAATGCACATTAAATATTCCATTAGTAAGCTTAATTTGTGGTTTTAACCCCTCCATTTCAAATTCAAGAGGAACATCTGCTCCACAAATCATTGTTACTTGCATTTTAGTAGGCAATGCATTCATGATTCTGATTAGAATGGGAAGAAGCAGTAGGCTCCCAGTGCATATCAAACAGAGGAACAATGCACATGAAGATTACATTAGAAGAACTGTGACTAAAGAGGCTTAGACAGAATATGTGTTGATAGGGTAATTATTAGACAGAGTGAATTGTAATGTAGTTTCCTTAGGAGCACTTGTCTAGAGGAGCTCTAGAGGGAGGGGAAGTGGGAGGCTACTCTTCCCAATGCCCACTATCTCAATTTTTATTTTAAGCATATTTGGAGTTGCAAATCAATTTGGCAGTGCTTTGCAGTCAGATTTTAATTCTAAACAGAGAACTTTAATACATAAAGACATACATGCTTGGTACCTCTATATTTTTCACTCACCAAGTCAGGATTAGTATACTGACATCATCAAACAATAGCCGGGGGAAAGAAGGGAGAATCTGAAATGAAAAATACATTCATAAATTGAAAAGATAGTTCTAAAATCTCAAGAACATTCATAAGTCAATCAGTACATTTGCAGAACTGCATCTATACTTCAGAGCTCTAAACTAGGCAGATAGGATAGAACAAAAGATATCTTAGATGAAAAAAGCCTTGCATATATGCTCTAAATAAGTATGTGCTAAATAATGTGAATTGCTACAAATTTAAAGTGATTCACCATTTACAAAGAGTCTTCCTTACAATCAATAGTCATGTAAGAGAATTTATTAATCAAGAAAATGGAGTTTATGGAGGTCGAGGGCTTTGGTCACTTTGGGCCATTGAATTTATAAGTAACTGAGTCAGAATTGGCTTCTGTGTTTTGATTACAAATCCTATGTGTTTCTTGACTTTCCACATAACAAATCAATAAATAACCAAACTGATAGAAAATTGAGTTCATTTATCAAATGCGCTTTTTAGTCTCAGTAAGAAGATCTTTTGTTAATCTGTAGATGCTAATAAATAAGAAACAATGAACATTCAAGTTCTAATTAGTGTAGGAGAATCTTTTAGACTGACACCAATTGCTTTTTAGTAATAACAATTTTATGCTAAACTTAGCAAACATACCTTCATTAGTAGGCCTATATACTTGAGGTCAATGATAGTGAAATTTTATATAACTACATAAAAATACATTAACATTCATTATCTTTTTTGGTAGAGAGTAAAATAATCTTTTCATTTCAAGGCAAAAGAAATTGAGCCTGAAGTCATAGTATTTGTAGTACTCTCATCCTCAAAAGAATAAGCAATATATTTTCTACCTTCCAGAGAGTAAGCAAAGGAATAATGGGTACATTTAATTTGCCATTTTACAATGTGGACATCCACACAACTGCTTTTTACCCATGTAGTGCTTTGACTATTGTTAATAAATATGGCTGTTTTCATCTTAATTCTTACTGTTCTTCAGTACCTCATAGTCTCAAAAATCCTGGAGCACCTGTTGTTACTGCCAGGGGAATTCAAATGATGGTGGAAGCTATAGAACTGCTTTATCCTTACTGAGGTACATCATTGGAAGACAACTGATAAGTAAAGCATAAACCTATCATTTTGGGGGTTGTTTGCAAGTTTCAGTTGTGTTCTACTTTTCATAACCTCATTTGGGGTTTTCTTGCCAAAAATACTAAATGGGTTTGTCTTTTCATTTTCTAGCTCATTTTATAGATGGTAAGACTGAGGCAAACAAGGCCAAAAGACTTGCCCACTGTCACACAGCTAGTAAGTTTGTAAGGCCAGATTTGAACCTAGACTGCTCTAACAGTTCATAATATAAATCATTTCCAGTATAATTCCACTGATTGAAGAGAAAGGGCTAATAGCATCATTTCTGGTTATGGGAGAGAGGCAAAAATACTAAACAAAGACATATTCCAAGTCAAAATAATCATTGGACTTAATAGATTATATTTAAATCAGTTAAACAAAAATTAATACCAAATGCAGATGAATCATGGTACAAGGTTTTGAGGAATACATTATGTTTTTTTTTAATGAAGCTTTTTATTTGCAAAACATATGAGTGACTTTTCAACATTGACCTTTGCAAAAAAAAACTTTTTTTTTCCAAAGCTTTTCCTTTCCATCCCCCCGCCCCCCACCCCTAAATGACAGGTAATCTAATACATGCTAGATAGGATAAATTATATGACAAATACAATACAATATACATTATGTTTAAATAAGATATGTTTGTTGTTTGGGAATTATGATCTTTCAATGGCATATGAAATATGCACTGATAACTATAATGTAAAACATTAAAACATAAGTGCATCAGAAATATGAAAAGGAGTACTAGAAGAGGAATAAACGAAGTAATAACACATTGGTAACTTAGAAGATCGATTAAAAAGGGCTTACTGGAGAAGGTGGATCATAGCATAATAGACCTAGAGCTGAAAGGGACTTCAGAAGTCATCTAGTTATAACCTCCTCCCATCATTTTATAACTGAGGAAACTAAGGCCTAGAGAAGTTAAGTGGCTAGTCTGGAATCACACAATA
Source organism: Myrmecobius fasciatus (assembly GCA_023553655.1). Lineage (NCBI taxonomy): Eukaryota > Metazoa > Chordata > Mammalia > Dasyuromorphia > Myrmecobiidae > Myrmecobius > Myrmecobius fasciatus. Next base: position 19,771 of record JAJPUD010003316.1, on the reverse strand, counting down.
AGTCAAAACCTGAAGTAGAATTTGGAATCACCTGATGGAAATCCCCATAGACTCTAAGTTCTACATGCCATCCACTGTACCACATCAACATGCCATCTACTGTGTCACATAGGCTGGGGTATAAAGAATGGCTAGGAATTTACCATACTTAAATTGATATTAACATCTGCCAGCCCCAAGCTTTTTTGTTCCTATCATTCTTTTTTGAATCTTTTATATGTGGGCAGTCCTGTTAAACTACTGACTTATAAGAGTTGTTATAAGTGGGGTGTAAAGATTTTCTATAAAAATATAAATGTGGATTTCATATCTCAAATGAAATCATAGCCTATGAGCTTTAGTAACCAAAGAATTCAAGAACAGACCACTTTAATTTCTGGATTACTGACAAAACAGCAACAAATGGCCCACATTTTGTTGGACACAAGCAAAGAATGATTGCAGAGAAATCGTGAGGCTTTAGATAACAGACTCTAGTAATCTACAAGGAGCTCAAATATATATTGAAAAATGTCTCCCAGGAAAAAGGAATTATTTTGAGTTATGCAAAACCAAAACTAATATTTCAGTTTGTTTCTAGCAAGATAAAGTGAAATAAGATATTAAGAAATTACATCAGGTTCATAAGTGTGCAATTAATCTTGTCAATAGATTCAGCAACACAGAGCCTTGGGTGAATACAAATCATGAAGCTTGTAATTTACTATATCAGTCCATAGCCAATGAGGCTTAGATGATCCAACTCCTCAAAATAATAGAATCCTAGAATTGAAAGGGAACTTGGAAGTCATCTGCTTCTTTCCATTGTATAATAGATCTAAATCTGGAAATAATCTCAGGGAAACAACTTGTTTTTTTGGCAGATGGAAAACCTAAATACCAGAGATCTCAAGTATCTGCTAAGAACCATAGAAGTAGAAAGGATCAAAGGTAGGGTTTGAACTCAAGTCACAAGACTATAGATTTTGAGCTTGGAATGGATCTCATGGGAAATCCAGGCTAATCTTTGATTTTTAGAGATGATTAATTGAAGCCATGAACATTGAAGTATTTTTGAGCCCAGGTATGAATTTTATATATGTAGAAGTGAGGTATGAATCAAGGTATACATATTATCATTGTATTACCTTGTCTTCCTGAATTAAAAAAAATGGAAAAACTTGCCTCAGCAGGAAAATACTCTTTCATAGGGCACTTTAATTTAAAATATTTTTCTTCAACATAATAGATATCCATTTTCTCAGAAGTGTCTAAAGAATTGCTACTAAATTAATGAAATATGAAAATGTTACATTTAAATATTAGGAATTGAGAAATAATTGAAGATGCATGAAAAAGTGAATTTAGCAGAAAACAAGTTAGGAAAAATATATCCACAATAACTATAACAATATTAATAGAAATAATGAAAGAAGAAAGGAAAGGGGAAAGGAGGAAAATAGAAGAAAGGAAGAGAAAAGGGTAGAAGAAAAAGAGGGGGAGAAAGCAAAGGGAGAAAAGGAAGAATGGAGGAAAGAAGGATGGAAAATAGTAACAAAAGAAAAAAAAAAAGAGTTCTCCACTCCTGTCCTTTGGAGAACTAGTAAAATATTTTAAATCTCATTTCTAAGAGCTTTCTGGGCAATGTTTATCAGCAGACTCTCTAGCATTAAAAAATGTTCACAGGAGTCACTTTTTTTAGTTTAACATGCATTATTAAGGCTTTCTTAATTCTAGAAAATCAAAAGAATAATAGGCTAAACTCTGAATTGTAGCATTTGTAGATTTCTGAGGATTAAATCCTTACCATGAAAATTCAATAATTAGTTCACAAACCTTATTAACCTGACCCCAACATATCTCTGCTAATTTTACACCATAACCTTTCATGTGTATGTAGGTGTTTATATATATATGTATATATGAATGTACATACATATACATATGTGCATGGATGCATATGTACACAGGCACACACATATATATTATACATATATTTATATTTGTGTAGGGGTGTTATACATATCATATGCATACAAGTAGATATATAGAAAGATATATAGATTCCCTGAAACCTCATCCTAGTATACCTTCTCTTGTCCTGAATAATCATATTCATTATTGAGTCATTTCAGTTGTATCCAACTCTACATGACTTCATTTGTTTTTTTCTTGGCATGTTTTCCACTTGATTTTTCATATGAGAAATGAAGGTAAGCAGAGGAATGCAGAGAAATGCAGATGAGAAAATGAAGGTAATGAGAATCAAGTGAGTTTCCCGGGATGACACAGGTAGGCAAGTTCCCGAGGCTAGATTTAAACTTAGGGAAATGAGTCTCCCTGGCCTCAGCCCTGGTACTCTTTTCATTGTACCACGTAGCTGCCCCATGGTAACCCTCATATAACAAGAGTTAAAGGTGTTTCACCATCTTGGCTGTGTCTTCCTTAAAATTTCCCTTCCAAAATATGCTTCCCAAAACTGGATACAATATAATAACATAAGAGCTGATCAGAGTAAAATATAGCAGGGACTTTCATTTCCTCAGATGTCATAGACATGATATCTCTCTTAATGTGGCATCAGCCTTTCTAATTGACGTAGCACCCATTTGCCTCAAATTAACCTTATTTTTTTTTACTAAAAATCAGATATTAAAAAGAGAGAAACAGTTTTCTATTCATGTTATCTCCATCTTATACCTATAAATCCAATTTTAACTGAATTATGAATATTTGCATTTATCCTTATTTGATTTGATTTAATTTACTCCAATAATTTAATGCTTCAAAATGATTTTGAATCTTGATTCCAACAATCAGTGAGCTAGCTTCTTGTAATCTTTATCTTTGAAACATGTATTATACTTCCCTTTATCCAAGTTATTAAGTTGAATAGCACAGAAACAAAGATTTCTATGGCATTCAACTGGAGAATTATTTCCAAGTTGATATTTAAACCCTAATTCATCTGGTTCTCAATCCAATGAATTTTATCTCATTTATTTAACATAATTCCATCTTTTCCACAAGAAGAGCAAGGGAGTTTTCATCAGGTACTTTATTTGTCAAGTTCTATTGAATCAAAAACAACCATACCTATAACATTTTTCTATCCAGAAAAGTTTTTTTTTTCCCTTTTCATGATGCTTTCCTGATGAAATTTTAGCTTTTACCATCACTTATAAAAACATGTTTATCACTTTAAAGGGCATTCCAAACTGTGCAAGTGAATGAAGTTCATCAAGCAATAATTTGGGGGGTGGAGCTAAGATGGCAAAGAGCAGACATAGCTTTCTGAGACCTCCTCCAATCTTCTCTCAAACCAACAGCAGATTAAGCCTCTAAATTGGTTTTGAAGTCACAGAATCCACAAATATTTGGAGTACAACACATTTCTAGAAGACTATACCTTGGGAGAACTTCCTAGCAGGTGTTTCAATCGGGCTGGAAGACAGTCTGCTGAGCACAGACCACAGCATAGGGAGCCCAGGGTAAGGAGCTGGGGCAGGGAGCTGGAACATTGCAACATGGAATACACTGTGAGACTCTTAGGCTACTCTGTCCTTATTATAAGTGGGTGATTTAGAAGATTTGCTGTAAAACATTCAAAAGCAAATATGAAAGGCAAATTGTAAGCCACTGAGCCCCAGAACAACACAGGACCTGGCCATGATTACCCGACACTGGAAGTCAGTGAGCCGAACTAACCCACAGCAAACTAAAGAGGATGTTACTCCTTTGCCTTAAGAACAGACCTCAACCTTTAAAAAATGAGCAAAAAAGCAAAAACAACTCTGACCACGGACAGCTATTATGAAGAAAGAGTATAAACCTCAAACTCTGAGGTTCCTAAAAGCAAGTCAACTCCAGGTAAAGACCCAAAGGGAGATATGAGCTGTTCTCTATTTCACAAGGTTTTCTTGGAAGATTTCAAAAAAGGATCTTAAAAGAGAGTTTGAAGCAATTTGGGAAAAGAAAATGAAATCTTTGCAAGAAGGTATGGAAAAGGAAAAACATAAATTATCTGAAGAAAATTCCTTAAAAATAGATACGATGAAATGAGAAAAGCATATAACTCCCTACAAAATAGATTTTATAAAATGGGAAAGAGCATATAAATTCATACAAAATAGATATGAAAAAGAAGTCAATTCATTTAAAAACAACACTTATGAAAAGAAAAAAAATACAATGAACAAAACAATTTATTTAAAAATTCAGTTGGTCAAATGCCAAAGAAGCTAAAAAAGGTAACTGAAGAAAATGATACACTAAAAATTAGAATTGAACAAATGGAAGTGAATGACTCAATAAGACTTCAAGAATCAGTAAAACAAAATCCCCAAAATAAAAAAAAATTAGAAGAAAATGTGAAATACTTCAATGGAAAAAAAAAAAACAATTGACATGGAAAATAGATTTAGGAGAGAAAATCTAAAGATTACCATGATAGAAAAAATAAAGAGCCTAGACAACATCTTTCAGGAAGTCATCAAGGAAAACTGCCCTGATGTTCTAGAACCTAATGGTAAAGTTGCCATTGAAAGAATTCACTAATCATCTCCTGAGAGACTCCAAAATGAAAACTCCAAAGAATATAGTTGCTAAATTTCAGAATTATTGGACCAAGGGAAAAATATTGCAAGCAGCCAGAAAGAAACAGTTCAAATGCAAAGGAGGCACAATCAGGATTACCCAGGACCTAGCAGCTTCCACCTTAAAGTACCAAAAGGCCTGGAATTTGATATTTCAAAAGGCAAAGGAAATTGTATTACAGCCAAGAATCAACTATTCAGTTAAATTGAACATTATCTTTCAGGGAAGAAGATGGACATTAAATGATACAGGTGAATTTTATTTATTTTTTTTATGAAAAGACCAGAGCTGAACAAAAAATTATCTACAAATATAGAACTAAAGAGAAGCATCAAAAGATAAAAAGGGAAGAATTTCTGAGAACTACATTTCTATTATGGATATACTTAGAGAGTGCAGGTAAAATTTGATTTTATTGTGATAATATGAAAAAGAAACTAAAAGTAGAAGGGGAGTTGTACTGGAAAAAGAAGAAAATGGAGGTAAAATGAGGGAAATTATACTTCATGAAGAAGCAAAAAAGATCTATCATAATTGAGAGAAAGAAGGGAGGGGAATGAACATCGTGTGAATCTTATTCTCTTCAGATTTGGCTCAAAGAGAGAATATCAGACATTTTGTTTCACAGAGAAATTTCACTTACTTTACGGGGAAGTGGGAAGGGAAAGGGGAAAGGAAAAAGGGACTAATAGAGGGGAAAACAGTGTAGGGAAAAGGTGCAAGAAAGGGAGAGGGACTATAAATGAGGTGGGCTGTTTGAGGGAGGTGGTGGCCAGAACTAAAATACTGGGAAGAAAAGAAGGGGGAAAGGATAAATAAGGTAAATAAGATGGCAGAAAATACAGAATTAGTTATTTTAACTGTGAATTTGAATGCAATGAACTCTTTCATAAAACAGAAACAGATAGCAGACTGGATTAAAAGTTAGAATCCTACAATATGTTGTTTACAAGAAACACATTTAAAGCATAGTGATACATACATATTAAAGGTAAAAGGTTTGAACAGAATCTATTATGCTTCAAGTGAAGTTAAAAAAAAGAGGTAGCAATTCTGATCTCAGTTCAAGCAAAAGCAAAGCTAGATATAATTAAAAGAGATAATGAAGAAAATTATATTTTACTTAAGGGTACCATAAGATAATGAAGCAATATCAGTACTAAATATATAAATACCGAGTGGTATAGTATCCAAATTCCTAGAGAAGAAGTTAAGAGAGCTGCAAGATGAAATAGACAGCAATACTATATTAGTGGGAGATCTCAGTATTGCTCTCTCAGAAATAGATAAATCAAACCACAAATAAGAAAGAGGCAAAGAAGGTAAACAAAATGTTAGAAAAATTTGGTATGATAGATCTTTGGAGAAAATTGAATAGAGACAGAAAGTATACTTTTTTTCTCGATGGTTCATGAACCTATACAAAAATTGATCATGTAGTAGGGCATAAAAACCTCAAAATCAACTGCAAAAAGTCAGAAATAGTAAATGCATTTTTTTCAGATCATGATGCAATAAAAATCACATGCAATATAAGGCCAGAAAAAATAGACCAAAAGTTAATTGGGAATTAAATAATCGAATCCTAAAGAATGAATGGTCAAACAGCAAAACATAAATCCAATCAGTAATGTCATTCAAAAGAATGACAATAATGAGAAAATATGCCAAAATTTGTAGGATGCAGCCAAAGTGTTTATTAGGAAAAAATTTATATCTTTAGCTGCTTACTTGCATAAAATCGAGAAAGGGAAGATCAATGAAATGGTCTTACAACAAAAAAAGCTAGAAAAAAAAAAAACAAAAACAAAATAAATACCAAATTTGAAATTCTGAAAATAAAAGGAGAGATTAATAAAATTGAAATTAAGAGAACTATTGAATTGAATTGAAATAAAACTAGGAGCTGGTTTTATGGGGGAAAAACAACATAATGGATTAACCTTTAATTAATTTGATTAGAAAAAGGGAAGAAGAAAATCAATTTGTTTGTCTCAAAAATGAAAAGGGAGAACTTTCCAACAATGAAGAGGAAATTAGAGAAATAATTAGGAGTTATTTTGCCCAACTATATGTCAATAAATTTGATAATTTAAGTGAAATGGTGGAATACCTACAAAATATAGATTGTCCAGGTTAATAGAAGGGGAAATAGATTATTTAAATAGTCCCATTTTAGAAAAAAAGAAATAAAACAAGCTATTAATCAACTCCCTAAGAAAAAATCTCCAGGACCAGATAGATTTACCAGGTGAATTGTACCAAACATTTAAAGAATAATTAATTCCATTACTATATAAATTATTTGAAAAAATGAGGAAATAAAGATTCCTACCATAAAGATTTTTATGACACAGATTTTGTGCTGATACCTAAACCAGGTAAGGAGAAAACAAAGAAAGGAAATTATACACCAATTTCCCTAATGAATATTGATGCAAAAATCTTAAACAAAATATCATCAAAGACATCAACCAATAATTTCTTGCACCATTGTTGTTTTTCCTCTTTTAAGAAAATCAGCATATTTGTACTACTTTAGTTCCATGATCTCTCACCTTTTTTCCTTAATTATTAGTAAAACATTGGCTTTGATTCACTAATCACGCTGGACAATTCTTTGATTACTTTAGTATGGAGACTATATGAACTAGAGAACCTGAACTAATCAAAGATATTCTCTTGAGGCTCAATCTCATTTGTTGACTATTTGCCTTTCATTTTTTCAATCTAAAAATCATTCTCCTTGACAGGAAAATTACAAATAGGAGATGCTAAGAAAAATTAGAAGAAATAAGCTTCCTGTCACCAGTTAGAACAGAGGTGGGGACAGTCTTGCCTGTAGGCTGTATGAATCTTACAAAATAATGTGGTCTAACTGTAGGCAATGATGAAGTAGAAGGTAAGTACAAAAATTTCTTGCATAGCTTGTTTTTAAGTTGATGAGTTTGTATGGCCTGTGAATGATATTATAAATATCCAAATGCCTTTTGACAAAAAAAAAAAAAAAAAAGTTCTCCACCACTGAGTTAGACTAATAAATATTTTTTTGCATGAACAGTTGTGCAACCATTCCTATTCTTATGTAGTTGATTTATTCCTTTTTTCTTTATCCCAAATAATCTTCATTTATTCCTTTAAAATTTCCTCTTATTAAATTTTATTCACATTCATATACTTGAAGAACTTTGGGTTAATTGATATATCATTAAATATATTAAGAAAACTCACTAAGTTTTGGGTGTGCTGCAAAATATCCTTTATTCCTATATATTAGCCATTGCTAAGAAAGTTGAGTAAGATTAATTCAGGGGCAGAAATACAGGTTATCTCATTTAAGCCCTCTCTTGGTAGACATCAATGAGTTTAACAACTGCTCACTAGTACCCAGCAACTGATTTTTTTTTTTTTTTATGTTGAGCCAACATCTCTCTTCCTACTGATTTAATTGACATTTGCTAAAGTGGAATCAAGACCTGAATTGGAATTTGTCCTTAGACACTTAATATCTGTGTAACCTGGGGCAAATCATTAAATGCTTAAATTCATTGCTTTCTTCCTGTGTAAAGTGAGCATTATAATAGAATTTACCTCAGCAGTTATTGTTAATATCAGAGGTGATATTTGTAAGGCACTTGGTGAAATTTAACGTTATCTATGCATATGTAATATTATCATCATTGTCAAGAAATAATTAATAAAATAAGTTTATGACTTGTTATGTTGAAATTAATTTGATTATTAGACCTATTATTGTTATTAGTTTTAAATTTTAATTCCTTTTCTGCATATCAGCTTTTGGATCAAGTAAGTAAGTGAAGTCACAGGACCTCAGTTCAAAGCTCGGTTCTGCATTCCATCTTTGTGTGACCTTGGTTAAATGCTTTTACTTCTCTAAGGATCGTTTTCCCTTCCTATAAAACAAGGAAAGAGGACTAAATTATCTCTAAGGACCATTTCATGTCTAAATGCAGGATCTTATTTGTGACTATTTGCAATATAATGAGTTTTACAATGAAACTCACACACATCTTTTGCCCTATCTTAGAAATGGCATACTAAATGCATAATTATTTCAAAATTTTCTGGAAGGAAATAAGAATTTTATATGATTTTATATATGATATTAATGACCACCAATTTAGAATACCTTGTTAGATAAACAACAAACTCTGTTTAGTTCCTGTGATTGAATTTTATGAACAATTATTTTTTTAAAGATATGTGGGCATCCCTAACACACAACTCAGAGTGATAAGTGAAGAATCACCAAGAATGAAAGCATCATTAAAATTTAATATTCTAGCAAATGTTAATGTGAGTGTAAGAGCTTTGAATATATATGCACACACATATATATAAATTTAAAACAATACAAGAGTAAAAATGTTTTGAACCTTGAGAAATGTATTAAATAATTATCAATTTAGAAAAATTAGTAGAGAAAACAGTTGAAGATTTAAGAGAAAAGAAGCCAATATCTCTGATATAACAAAACAGTGATTTGTGGAATTTACATTTTATAAAGTATTACCCTTGTCATTTCATTTTCATGAAGAAAGAAATAAAGATAGTCTTATTTTTTCTGGTATTCTCTCCATTTATCTCAATCCCCATTTCAGAAGGTTCAGATGCTAATTATGATTTAAAACTGTATTTTATATGAATGCTTAATGTTAATTTGAAAATTTATTTCACTAATAGCTGACATCTTAACATAAAATCAGTAGTTTTGTTTTATTGTAAACATTCAGAAAATGTTAATGTCTTCTTCATCCAGTCCAATGGGATATACATAAGTAAAATCTGTACTTTGTACTTAACTGGTGCCAAATAAATGTTGGTTGCATTTTGAAGAAACCGTTTCATTTTCAATTCAATATATTTTATTAAATATCTCTCTTATTTCTTTAAAGAAATGGCAGAGGAGATAGGAAAAATATGAAGGATAGAGAGAAGGAAATATATATTTTGAAAATCATGCTTTTATTCCATTAGAATTAGTATTACCTCTCTTAAATCAGCTATTTCCTCTACTTCTGAATGTTTCTAAATAAACAATGATTTAATATATCTCAGGATTAAAATCATTTGCATTCTCAGATTATATATATATATATGTTTATATATATACATTTATAAAACCATGCTTGCTTTGTTGAAATGTATATGATAGCTAACATTATATAGTGCTGATTATGTTATTATGTTTAAGGTACTATGCTAAACAATTACTATCTATTTGATCCTTACAATTACTTCGAGAGCTATGGTACTATTGTTATTCCCATTTTAGAAATGAAATAACTAAGGCAAACAAGAGTTGTGACTTATCCAGGGTCACAAAGATAATAAGTAACTGAGGCCAACATTAAATTTAGATCTCCCTAATTTCAGGTTGACACTATTCCTTGGATGATTTCTGAGGTCTGATCTAGCTCTAGATTTTCTAAGATCGAATTTTTATGGATTCTAATTTAAAAGGTATTCATATCAGTCTTTTTCATGTCACCTCATAATTATAACACACTCCCAAATTCCCAATAGGGACTTCCTAATTTCTATAATGAAATCGAGTTAGATTTTTTTTTCCTTCTCTGGATTTATGCAATCCTTAAATAGAATCAGACATGTGTGTTTCCTGTTATGCATATTTTAATCTTCCCTATTTAGCAAATAAAAATATGAAAAACTCTCTTTGTTGCTGATGCAATGTGAGAGACTAACCATCAGTTTCCATTAGCCATCACAAACAGTAAACACAAGAACCTAATACCTTCGATTCCTGAGGAGGTCTAAATTACAATTTGTACCTTGTTAGAATATTTAGCTATGACAGGACTGATCTGAATAACTTCAAAATGATAACCTCAGGCATGATACAAGATGAGCTAACTTGGTGTGTTATATGTTACTTTCTGTTATTCAAAAGCACAAGGCAGCATTTTCAACACTAGTTATAGTTGATGTAATTTATTCTCCAGCCTTTCATGTCATTAATTTCAGGATTTCAGAATTTAGGCTTAGTCACTAAATAATCAGTAAACAAAATCAATCAACAGATAAATTCTCTTATCAAAAGACTATTTCATTATTCTATGAGTAAGGTAGCATGACATAGCCTGAGAAAAACCATCATGAGACTGCAGAACTAGGTTGGATTCCAAGCTCTATAACGAAAGTAATTATAAAGATAAGGATGATAACAATTATAAAGATAATGATCACTAATACTGATCTAGCACTTTAAACTTTTTAAAATGTTTTGTATGCATAACACTTCAAAGAGTTTAAAGCATTATTTCACTCTCTCTGTGCCTCTGCATGTTTACATATATACAATTAATATGTATGCATATATATACACACAGATATGTCTATGTATATAAGCATATGTATATGTAGATATTTGTGTATTATATCTGTATATGCAGGCAGACATACATTTATTAAAGTATGTCTTTGCCACAGTCCAATTTGTACAATAGGAGAAATGACTTGGGCCTTGGTGCTAGTCTGAATCAAAATTACTGTTTAGGCCTTCTTGACTTCAAATGTAACATTCTAGCATATCTACCTATCTGTCTTACTCTGTAATCTTCAACAATTTATTCAAATGCTCTGAGGCTATATTATTTATTATGTAAAGGAATTGAATAATGTGCAATGTTCCTAATCAATTTCTTGAATATTGCATCTTTAGAATAAATGCTAATCTTGGCTGCATTGATTTTGTTTATGCAATTTTTAAAAATTTAACAAAATCAAAGTTATCCATTTCATATTTCATAATGTTCTCTATTTCTTTTTTGGTCATAAATTTCTCCCTTCTCCAAAGATCTGAAAGATAAACTATCCCTTGCTCTCCCAATTTGATTATAGTATCACTTTTTATATCAAATCTTGACCCCATTTTGACTTTATTTTGGCATGAAGTGTGAGATGCAGGTCTATGCTGAGTTTGTGACACACTAGTTTTTTTTTTTTTTTTTTTTAAATGGATCTCTCTATTTTAACATTACTATCATTTCAATTAGTCTTCCATACGGCTACCAAAGTGAGGTTGCTAAAGCTTAGACCTAATTATGTTAACTCTCTCTACAATAAACTCAAGTAGTTTTCCACTATCTTAAGGATCAAATTGTAAACATCTCAGGTTTTTATTTAAAGCATTTCATATCCTAGTCCCCCTCCATTTTTCAGTCTTCTTACATATTATTCTCCTCATGTCACTTCCTGTTTCATATGCATAATACTGCATTTTCTTCTTTGTCTTTTCACTGGCTATCCTTAGTTCTTAATATATTTATTCACTATATCCTTCTGTTAGAATCCTTGTAATTCTTTAAAACTCATTCAAATATCACCTTCTGCAAAAGGATTTTTCACTCCCAATATCTAGTGTCTTACCCTTTTGCCTATATGTAATCTCTTCTGTACATTGTGAAACATAAATATATGCATACACACAAAAATAGATTATAGATATAAAAGAGTAATAGATACACAGCATAGAGTATAGATACACAGAGTAATCTCCAGAGATGAATATATAGCTAGAGGGAAATAGGAAGGGACAGGAAAAGGGAGGCAAATAGATAGAGAGAGTTAAAGATAGGGGGATCCATATTGTCTCTTCCATTAGTAAGTAAGTTCCTTGAGGTTAGATTCTATTTTTGATAATTTTTAGCATCTCCAATAATTAGCACAGAACTTTATACAGTAGAAGCATTCAATAATTTCTCATTGGTAAATTAATAAAGTTTGAATTCTTAAAGAAAAGGGTATAAATATGCATAAAATACAAAATCTTGTGATGTCATTATTTAAAATTTAAATAAAAATAAAATAACTACAATATGATGAGAAACTACCAACTGGAAAACAAACTTTCTGTCAAATATATCAAATAATGATCTGATATATAGGACATCTAGGCAAAGAAGAAAGCTATACAAAATCAAAATTCATTCTCCAAAAGATAAGTGGTTAACATATACACAAACAATTCTTAAAGTATTTTTTCAAATGATTAACAAGCATTTTAAAGAATTTTCTGGACTATTAAAAATAAGCAAAATGTAACTGAAAACAATCATGACCTTTACTTCATATCCAAATTGACAAAAAAAAAATTGAATAGTCAATGAGACTATTATACCCTGTTGGTGGTTCTGTGTCATGGTCTAACTATTCTACAAAGTAACTTAATGCTACCAGGATGTCATTTACAATAATTAATAATGATAATAAGAAGAAAAAGGCCCTACATAAATTGTTTTTAAAAACTTTATATTAAATACTGAGACCAAAGTAAATCATTTGGAAAATGGATGAATAATGGAAGATTACTGTGCGGAATGGAATGGGGACTATCATGAATAGAGAGAAGTGTGGGAAGACATATAAAATGATGCAAAGAAAAGGCAGCAAAACCAGGAAAACAATATGTACAAGTACAAAAATCTGAAAAGAACAAAACAATAAAAGCATTAATACTGAATGTTATGAAATAGAATGAGTAAGTTGGCCCTAAAATTATGAAAAGGTACAATCCTCCTTCCTTCCTAGATACATGAAAATATGAATATGAATAAAAAGAAAGTTTCAGAAAAAAATGAAATGTAAGTTTTGGGGAGGATGAATTAGCAAGTAAGAGGAGGTGGTATCTTTCAAAAGAGGATAACATTGGACTTTTCTGGTGTGCTGCTTAGTTTTGCTGAACTAATTTTTCTTCTTTTTGTTATTGTAAATTATGTTTCTATGGCAGTGAGAAAAAGTTGAAGCACGTAGGTAAATAATCAATAAAATCATGTAAAACATGTTTGGATAATTATTCATGCATAACCTATTTTGGATTGCTTATCATCTCAGAGAGGGAAGAGGGGAACAAGAGATGAAAAAATGGAACTAAATTTTTTTTTAAAGTTACATTTTTTAACATTTAAATCAGAAACATTAAATTTATTATTTTTATTATAAATTAACAAGAATTATGCATATTATGATGCAACATGAAAGATTAGAGGAGGAAGGAAATAATGTTAATTAGAAAATAATCATTGATGATTTCATGGAGAAGGTACCTTAATTGGGGAAGAAGAATTGGAAGAAGAAAAAAAAAGAAGAAAAAGAAGAAGAATTGGAAGAAGAAAAGAAGAAGAGGAAGAAGAAGAGGAGGAGGAGGAAGAAGAAGAAAGAGGAAGAGAAGGATGAAAGAAAGAAAAAGGAGAGAGAGAGAGAGAGAGAGAGAGAGAGAGAGAGAGAGAGAGAGAGAGAGAGAGAGAAGGGAAGGAGGGAAGAAAGAAGGGAGAGGAGGGAGGCAGGACTGCCAGATTATCCTGAACAATCTACTATCCAGCTCTCAATCTGAAATGGAAACATGCACACACAAAGGGACCCATCTATCTTCAGAGTCACTTATCCAAATTCAATCTCTCTCTGGCGTGTCAAAAATACAGAAGTTGCACCATGCTTGGCACAGAACCACTCATGTCAGCTCATGTGAACTCATCAGGGAAAGAATCTTCTTAATCAAACAGTGTGAGGACATGAGCTTCCCTTTCATGCCAAACCTGTGACTCTAATAATTGTCAATGATGCTAGAAACACCCTTGTTTCAATTAGCTCCTGTTATTAAGAATTCCGACAACAGGCCTGACAGTTGCAAGCAAATAGAGTGAGAGGAGTTTGCACAATATTATAATGTATTTTAGAGTTCAGAGATTAAAGAATGTCTAGAGTAGGTCTGAGTTGAGGAATTGATTTATCTGGCCTGCAGTGTGTGGGGAAGTGCTGTTTCTGAATCATTAGGAGCAAGAAGGATGGGCTTCAATGTTGTGCTCTACCTTTCTTTTTTAAATAAACCAGTTTCTCACTTTCAGATATTTTTAGTCACTGTCCAAATAAGCGTCTATCTTATTGTCATTTCATAATGTCACTAAGGACAATATGATGATTACATTAGTGCTAGCAAGGTCTCTGTTGTTTTATCTCATTTCTAAGGACAGATACATTGTCATCACTCAGTTCAGTTATAAATGAACTTAGAACCATAGATGACTAGAATTGGGAAGGGCCTTGGTGAAATGGAACCACTCCCTTTACTTGAGCCCTTCATCATCTCTCATCTGGACTATTATAATAAATAATTTTTCTCCCTGTCTCTAGTCTATTCCCATTCCAACCCACATATCACATAAATACCAAAATGTCATTCTTAAGGCATATCACCGAGTGAATAGGAAAAAAAAAAGAATAAACATTTTTTAAAAAGTAAATCAGTAGCTCTTATTACCAGTAGCATAAAATAAGAAATATCCTCATCCTGGCTCCCAAATCCCTTCAAAATCAAGCTTCTTCACCTACCTACATCATATTTCACATTATTTTCTTTGACTCTCTCTACTTTTCAGAAAAAATAATGCATATATTATATCTATCCTTCAAACCTAACATGCCAGTTTCTATCACTGGGCATCATCATAACATAACATTTCATCTGCAATATAATCTATTATATATATTATATAGATAATATCTATACTATATATTTTATTATGTATATAATATAATATATGCTATATATATGCATATTATATTTATATATATATATATTCTATTATATAGATGATATAATAGTATATGATCTATTGCGATCTCAATATTTTTACCTTTGGCATTTGCTTCAGTGAAGAACCAAAACATGTTTCTAATACCTCTAGTTGCTAATAATCTTATGCTTTTCAAATTACCCCATACTAACTCATTCCCCAATAGAATATAAAATCCCTAAGATCAAAACTATTCCTCCTCCCCTTTTCCTTTCCCTCATTTCTTTAGCACAGGCTCTTTTAGAATGTAAATTCTAAATAAATGTTTTTTTGTTGAAGTGGATTGCTATGTCATTTTATGTCTACATACAACCCCAAAACAGATAAATTCTCTGACAAAAGAACTCAACAGGCTTAGAATCATTACTATATAATTTGGAGGAAGTTATTCTCTCTAGTGATCTGGGCACTAGATTTAGAGTGAAAAACCTCAATAATGCCAAGTAGCTAGCATGATCATTGACAAGTTGTGTCACCTGAGCTTCAATCAACACATTCAATTTAAGATTTAAATCAAGATCATTTCCTCCCTTGAAGGATTGCTTTGTGAGTGAGTGAGTGTGTGTGTGTGTGTGTGTGTGTGTGTGTGTGGAAATTCTCAAAAATATTATAAATCATGAGCCATTCATGATGATAAGACATCTGAAAAAAAATAAATTTAGAACCCAATGGATCATGAAGGAAATGGTAGCATTTAATAGAAAATGGCAACTAGGTGGCATGGTGGATTGAGTTTTGGACCTGCTTTGCATACAATGGGGAGGGGCAGGGGGTAGTATAAGGGAAGGTAAAGGTTTATTTTCTAGGGAAATAAGTTCCATTAATTAAATTTGCACTTTTATTATTTTGTCATCTGAAGTAACCTATATTCAAACTCCATACATTACAGAATATTTTGCTTTCAACACTAAAATAAGTTATGTTCTTAAAATGGAGGAGTTAAACAAGAATTAAAAAGTTAAAAAAATTTGTGGAGTTGACAAAGGAGACATTTTATTTCTGAGACAAATAAGTGGATTGTTTATCTTAATTATATGTATTTGTTATAAGAATTTTGTTTATTGTCTCCCCAGCCCTTTTCTAATATGGCAGAGAAAAAAATTTCTGTAAAAACAGTAAAATATTAAAATGAAGAAAATAAAAAAGACAATGATAAAGATGATTCAGAAAGTGGGGTGAGAGAGAAGGTTAATAAGGAGGAATAATCAAAGGAGGAGATAGAGAAATAAAGAGAAGATAGAGAGAGGGGGGAAAATTTAAAAAAAAAAAGAGAGTAAACCGAGGGAAATGAAAAAGATGGGAATAAATAGGAAGAAGGCAATTTACCCAAATTCTTTCCTCAGCAAAAACAGTACTGTGAGATAGGTAATAGTTATATTATTCTTGTTTTATATATGATGAAGTTGAAGATCAGAGAACGTAGATGATTTGCCCAAAGTCACATAGCTATGAAGTGGTAGAGATCTAATTCGAATGCAGACATTAAAGGTTTTAATCTCAGTGATCTATTACTTTATATGTTCTACATGATCATGAATAGATCACTTTGAAGTATTTGACAATTCATCTTCAGCCATTTCTTCTTACTGAAAATCAAGTTGGTTTTGCAGCAGTTATTTTTCCTTGCAGAGATTTAATCATCTAGTACTATGTAAGGTATAGAAGAATGGATTATGCACAAATGCCACATTTATTACATCTTAGCAGTTGTGAAATGTATTTAAAATATAAATTCTCTACTTATTAGCTCATATACCTTGTGGCATACATACTGTATGTACTTATTCAAATGAATAGAGAGAATTGAAACTAGAATAAAAAATGCATTCTTAAAATGCATAAAGCAAAAGGAAACAAAGTAAAACAAAACAGATTTGTTTTTGTTTGATTTTATGGCTCTAACCTTTGCAGAATTTTAAAGTTTTAAAACTTTGTTTTAAAGTATTGTGATTAGAAATGTAGGCAGTGCTTGATTATTCATGCCATTGCCTAGCACAGAAAACTTTAACAACATTTCATTTGTTTTCAAATGAAATCCAAATTATTGGCTTCAATATATTTGACAACCTGATGCCATTGGGCATTTTTAATTACCTCATAATTGCCCCATCTATATATTCTCTGTGCCAAGCAAATAGAAATATTCATGGTTTTCCTGATGTTTTACCTTGGTGACCTTGCTATTTCTTATAAATAACTCTAATTCCCTTATGATGCCTGTTTACTTACTTAAAACATAGAAAAAGTGCTACCTCCTTCATCACACTTTCCCTGACTCAAACTAATCCAAAATTCTGAAGGGATTTATCCTCCCTATTAATTATCATAAAATTTTGGTATTAGGTTTTAGGAACTTATTATATTATATGGTTGTATTGTACTATTTGTTTCAATTTTAATAGGTTTCTAGATTCTAAGTTCAAAAAAGAAAATAATTACTTCTATTTATCTTGATATTTTATAAAGCAACATTCCTGGTATATGGCAAAATACAACATATATTTGTTGAATGGATGGATATTTAACTGAATATATTACTATATAAATGTATAGATGGTAAGAAAGTTAAATGAAAAAATGAATGAGTGAATGAAATGAAAGTTATTAAGAGCAGGAGTGGTTCAATGAAAGGGCTATCAGAAAATTATTTTCAGGGTCAAGTGAACAAAAGAATTGCTGAAACTGATGTGTGGAAAGAGGGAAATCATGATGGCAGATGAGAGATAACAGCACAGATGAACTCTCCCAACATTCTCCTCCCCACATCTTTGGAATACTTCTTCAAATAGAATTCTAGCATGGCAGAGCCATGGAAAAGTCAGGGAGAAAAAAAATTCTAATACAAGACAACTGAAGTAGTTGGCAAGAGAGCACATAGTAGGGGGGGTTATACAAAGGCACATGAAATGGTAGTATCAGCGGAGGGCCTTTGTAGATAGCTAAGGCAGTGACAGCAGCAGATTTAGATATTCTCATTTCAGAGATAGTAAGGGGGTAGGATGACTGGTTGAAAAAGAGATTACAGATCATCTAGTGGCACAGATTGCAAGTTCTATTGGCCTGTTCTATTGCCCAAGCAAAGATTTGAGTTGCAGTTCCTGAGTGAGGAAGGACAGGAGTGCTTATAACCACAGGGGATCACTGGCCCTTGTCACAATTCCAAGGAAAACAAGGGCACTAAAACTTGCAGCTGCAGAACAGGAAATGAAATCCTAGTCTCAGTATCAAGGGGAACCATTAGCATTTGTGTTTATAGGGGGCCAGGGGCCCTGGATTGAATTCTAAGGGAGTAGAGTTGCTTGTAGTCACTTACAAAGGACTAAGACCCTAGTTTCAGATGCAAGATGGAGAGGAGCACTAGTGTTTGTGTCCATAGAACAGCAGTTGGCCTGATCATATTTCCAGGGCAATGAAGTACAATAGTACTTGTGCATTCAGGGGAGGAGAGACATTTCTGGGTAAAGAGCAGAGAGTGGGCCAGGAAAGCAGAATGCTTCTACTAAGATCATATGATCTTGGAATCACTAAAAACATAAATCCCCAAAACTAGGTCTGGGAATAGTGGGGAAAAATACCTCAATCTTGGCACATGATGACTATGAGCAGAGGACACCTTTAACATAAACTTAAAAGTCAAGAAAATACGTTGGAAAAGTAAGCAAAACTTCAACACAAAACAAAACAAAAATATCTCACCATAAAAATCCACTGTGGTAACAGAAGATCAAGTCACAAATTCTGTAGAAGAAAACAATCTAAAAATATCTACAAGCAAAGACTTAAAGGGGAAAAAAAGTGAATTGGACAGAAACCAGACTAATTCCTATAAGAGCTAAGAAAGAATTATAAAAATCAAATAATAGTGGTAGAGGAAAAATGAGACAAGAAATGAAAGTAAAGCAAGAAAATTATGAAAAGAAAATCAATAGCTTGGTAAAAAAAGAGACAAAAATTAGGAAAATAACACCATAAAAAATTTTAAATGGGAAAAGAGGTACAAAAATTCACTGAAACAGAGGAAAAAAAGGTACAAAGCTCTGAAAAAAAAAAGAATTCCTTAAAATTACTGTTAGTTAAGTTGAAGCTAATGAGTTTTTGAGACCCAAAGAAACAAGAAAACAACACCACAAATGATTTTTAAAAGATCAAGTCTCATTAGAAAAAATAACTATTTGGGGAAATAGATTGAGGAGAGATAATTTAAAAATTATTGAACTCCTTAAAAGGCATGGTCAATAAAAAAGAATCTAGATTTCACAGTACAAGAAATTTTATTTTTTTTTCTTTTTCTTTTTTTTTATAAAGCTTTTTATTTACAAAACATATGAGTGACCTTTCAACATTGACCTTTGCAAAAAAACTTTTTTTTCCCAAGCTTTTCCTTTCCTCCCCTCCACCCCCCACCCCTAGATGACAGGTAATCTAATACATGCTAGATAGGATAAATTATATGACAAATATAACACATGTATACATATCTATACAGTTATCTTACTGCACAAGAAACATCAGATCTAGAAAGAGAAGAAGAAAAAAAGAACCTAAGAAGGAAAACAGAATGCATGGAAATATTCACAGAAAGC
>JAJPUD010003315.1:143180-257014 GCA_023553655.1 Myrmecobius fasciatus | reverse complement strand
AAAAGGCAGAAAGTGACAATCAGAACAAAATCACTCTTCTAGAAATTGAAAAATATCCTGCTTCAGTCTGTATTTAAACACTTCTTTCTCTGGAAGTGGATAGTATGTTTCATCATTAGTCCTTTAGGATTGTCTTAGATCATTGTTTTTTTATTTTTTTTCTAATTGCATGATGAGTAGACCATTCTTCCAGGTTCAATGGCCAATTCCCTTGGATATTATCACCACCATCCTACCCCACTCCAGCCCCAGGGAATCAACCAGAATTTACTGGGCAGTCATTTCCTTTATGAAGGGGACCAAAGTATGGGCTCATCCCCACTTATGTTCCATGTGTTGACACTCTTTCCCCAGATCCCAGTAGATTCCCCCAATTATTTCATTAATTATGCATATATATACACATATACATATACAGACAATCAAGTGGGTAGTGCATGAGACCTGAAGTCAGGAATAACTTAGTTCAAATATGACCTTAGACACTTACTAGTGTGACCTTGGGCAAGTCACTTAACCCTGCTTGCCTCAGTTTCCTCATCTGTAAAATGAGCTGGAGAAGAAAATGGAAGACCACTGCAGTATCTTTACCAAGAAAACCTCAGATGGGTTCATGAAGCGCTGGACATGATTGAAATGATTGAATAACAAAATACATATATAGAAATATATTTATAATCTAAAGATGCATTGTTTAGATTGAGTTCAGTTGAAATAAAAGTCTTTGTTTTTGTTTGTCTTTCTTACCTTCCTTGTAGGGAATCACTAAAGAATGAAAAGAAGGCTATAATTTAGGTTGCTTCTCATAACTAAAATAAGGCACTGCTTGGCCACCATAAGGCATGACTGTGTATTTAAACAATAACCACTGGGGTACTTGGTGTTTCCTGTCAACTAATGACTAACTGGAAAGAGTAGATTCTCTAGCCTGTCATTAATCCCCAGGAAATGGCCCACCCTTGAGTAGGTTGGATGACTATTTTAAAGCATCAAGGTTAGCAGCCTGATTGAAGCTTCAGGTGACAATGGTTTTAGCACTACATGATGAGAATGAATAGTAAATGAATTCCCTCAACATTAGTTAGTTTCCCAATAGTCTGCCTTATGAGTAACAAAAATGAGTTTAAAAAGTCTTTCCTAGAAAGTAAATAAACCAGTTATTAAGGTTATGGAATGCTAGAGTTTAAGATTTATCTCATCAGCCTCCAGCCCTCTGATGGTGATTTATCTGCCCCTTCTACCTTCTTTCCTCATCCCCATCTTCATGCCATGCTCAGGGCTACTGAGGCTGCTCTCTTCAAACCAGAGTCTAGAGACCACTCCCTGGATGAACTGAGCAGATCAGTTTTGGAGTAACTGCTTTAGGATTGTAAAGTCCTAATTAATAGTTGTTGTAGACTCTTCTTAACCCATTTGAGGTTTTCTTGGCAAAGACAATGAAGGGATTTGCCATTTCCTTCTCCAGTTCATTTTACAGATGAGGATATTGAGCCAAACAGGGTTAAGTGATTTGTCCAGAGTCACACTGTCTGAGGCAGGTTTTGAAGTTGGGTCAAAGGTTCTATTTACTTCACCACTTAATTGGTAAGAATTCATTATATCTAATCAACCCCAGAACCCAGAGAATGCTTCCATTCCTCCATCTTCCTATCTTATCCTTTGCCCACATATATAATACTCCCCACACCCACTTTCCACATCTTGCTCTGAGGGCAATAATTAAACCAATGTGACCATTGCTTGTGGACAGGGTGTATGCTAGTCAACTGTCCCATGGCCCTATTCACTATATCTCTGAATTCTCAGACCAAATTATCGTTCCCAAATCACCATTACCCTCCAATAGAATTTTTTTCTCCTTAATATAATGTAATCTCAAGAATGGGGACTATCCCTCTTTTGTTTTTTAATCTCCATTGCTTAACAAATGCTTTTTCCTTCATTCATTTAATATGTATTTGTGCTTATAAGATGGTTCCATCAGGGAATATAACCATTACACTCACACATACACACACACACACAAAATATGAAATATGGGTGAATGATCCAGAAGACAATGAGAAGACATAAGTGGGTATGAATTTCATGTTGTTGAGTCATTTCAATATTATGTGACTGTCCATGAATCCATTTGGGATTTTCTTGGCAAATATACTTGGTAGATATACAGATATATTTGCCATTTCCTTCTTCAGCTCATTAAACAGATGAGGAAACTGAGGCAAACAGAATTAAGTGACTTGCACATATTCACATGGTTAGTGTCTCAGGTCAGATTTCAACTCAGGAAGATGTCTTCCTGATTCCAAACCTAGTGATCTCTCCACTGAAACACCTAGCTGCCTGGGCATGATTAGGCTGAAAAATATTGCCAATGATTTGGGGCATAAAAATGTTAATCCAGAAAATATGAGCACAAAAGGATGTAAACTAGCTACAGTGAAAATGTGGGATAATCCATGGATGTGTAATAAAAACCCTCAAATAAAATAATTGACCACTGTGTCTGGAATAAGGAAGATCAGAAATCAAATCTAGCCTTAGACACTGGTGACTGTGTAAATCACTTAACCTCTGTCTACTTCAGCTTCTTCATCTGTAAAATGGGGATAAAAATAGTACCTACTTTCCATGATCAAATAAGATAATATTTGTGAAGCACCTTGCAAAGGTGCTATGATTACATGGTAAATTATCCACAACCCACAAAACTCAGAAGACCATCTAAATTGCAATTTTAAAGACAGATGGATTAATGATGGTATCCTCTCTCAATGTGTTTGATGTTGATAAGAATTCAGCATTTTCCTTTTGCTCCCATGCAGTACAGGATTGCCATGCAGAATGGAACTTTGGATGGCAGCAGCATGGAAGGTGGCTCCCAGCATGGCCCACTGACCCCTCCTAACACACCAGATCCCAGGAGTCCACCCAACCCAGAAAACATTGCACCAGGTAAAGAGTTGTCACCAGCAAGAAAGGTACTGGGAGCCTGCATTCTACTCGATAAATTGTGGAGCTTTAACCATGAAATCCCTCCCTTTTAGTAAATGTAAGCCAAGATTGAGACTTGGGTTGTTATTGATACCAATTCTCCATAGATGATGCCAGTTGGTGCCAGTTCTCTATAGATGTTCATATTATAAAATTTTCTTTAAAAAAAATCAGTCAGTATTCCCATTGAATCATTCTTTACATAATAATAGTTTTGACATTGTGCTCTACAGCTTGCAAAAATATTTTTCAAGTATCATCTCATTTGGAAAAGCTAGGTAGAACAGTAAATTGAGAGCTCAGCCTAAAGTCATCTTCCTGGGTTCAAGTCTGATCTCAGACACTTATTAGCTTGGTGACCCTCAGCAAGTCATTTCATCCTTTTTGCCTCAATTTATTCACCTGTAAAATGAGCTGGAGAAGGACATGGCATTATCTTTTCCAGGAAAACCCTAAAAGGGGTCAATAGAGAGTCAGACATAACAGGACAATTGTTTTGCAAATGAGGAAATTGAGACCCAGAAATTTAATAACATGCCTTGAGTCACACAGCTAATAAATGTCTAATGATAGATTTGAACTCAGACCTTCCCAACTCCAAGTTCAGTCCTTTGTCCACTTTTGATACTTACACACTTAAATTGTTTCACATATTCTCAACCACTCTCCTACAACCTGTGGAGGACTCATACACATAAGGACTCACGAAAGAAAATGAAAAGCAAACCCATGTTCTATAAGTGCAGATTAAATGGAAATGTTAGTAAAATCCAAAGCAGGAAGACTTTTACCATATTGAAATCCCAAGTTAATTCAGAAGACATTTATTTAGTGTCTCTCCTATGCAAGGCAACTAGGGAAACAAAATCAAACAAAAATGTCCCTGCCTTCAAGGAATCCTCACTACTTGCTACTAAGAAAAGATCACCTAAAGCACACAGATACTAAATGTCCGATTTGACCCTAAATCTAAAGCTCTATACATTCTCCCATCATCATTCTCAAAAAAACAAGACTAGAACATTAGTAATGGAACAAGCAGTCCAAGATAACCAAGATTGAATAAAGTCAAAATGAAACCAGAGCAGAACAAGTTGCATGAAAAAGATCCTTTTCAGATGAAAGATAGAAATAGAAAAAGAATGAAGAAATAAGGGAATTGGAAGGGAGAGCAGAAGGAAAACATCTAAGATAAGGAATTTTTCCCAAGTTATCCCAAACTGGATAATGTGGAAATGGAACCATGTCTAGTCTTGACTTTCTGTGGCCTTCCTTTCCAAATACACTGAATTTAAGATTTATACCCAATTTCTTTATCACAACTTTTCTGTTTGCATTTATGACTTTTAATTTTGAGTGGAGGATATATTGAGGCAGTGTAGTTTAGTGGAAAGGGTACTGGATTTAAGCATCAAGAAGATCCAAGTTCAAATCCATGCCACATACTGGCAGTGTGGTCCTGAGGAAGATACTAAAGTCCTAGGAGGCTTTCTTCCCTGTAAAGTTCCACACCATAGCAATCTCTTCTTAGGCTTTCATCTCTACCCTTTCCCCATGAGAACCTTAGATTGATCCTACAACCACCTTTGGCTCTAATCAGTTGATTCTGGCCTTATTTTGCAGGGATCTAGACCTCCAAAGCATCTAGAAAGGTCATCTAGCACCTCCTTTTCAGCTCCCTTTAATATGTTGTCTTAAGCTCCTAGTGGGCAAAGACTATCTTGTTTGTTTTATATTGTCTCCTCAGTGCTTAGCACAGTGTCTGGTATACAGTAAGCATCTAATAAATGCTTTACCTATCTAAAATAGGGCCAGTTCTTCAACAAAGAATCAATGAATTGAAAATGAGCAGTTTTCACATCTAGAAATGTCAGCTATAAGAGAATAGTCAAGAATAGCCATTCTCTATGCATGCAGACCCAAACACAGGGAGATTCCAAGGGCCTAGAGACCAATAGATCTTTCCCTCAGGGAGCTTATACTCTATTATGAAAAAAAGGAAACCACATGAGCTAGACTGTGTACACATTATACATTATAACCTATATTTAAAGATAAGGACAGATATTACAACTGGGATTTTTTTTTGAGGCAATTGGGATTAAATGACTTGTCCAGGGTCACACAGCTAGGAAGTTGTCTGAGGCCAGATTTGAACTCAGGTCTTCCTGACTTGAGGGCTGGTGCTCTATCCACTGTGCCACCTAGTTGCCCCTACATCTGGGATTTTGTAGGTGCAGGTAATTCCCCCACTTGGGGAAATTCCCTCTATCAATGGAATTTTGTACCTCCTATGCAAATTTTTGGTGTTAGAATGGCCAAGGGTCCTAAGAAGTAACCTGTTCAGGGTCACCTAGATGTTATGTATCACTATATTCCCCTATACATTATATTAAAGTATGAACTGAGGAATCTAGTTACAGGCAGTGGGGGAATCCCAAACTTTGTTATTAGGCAAAACAACATTAAAAATGAATTTTGGGGAGCAGAGGGTTATCAACAGTGCCAAGTATAGCAGAGGATAAGGCCTGGAAAACTACTAGATTTGACTTTTCTAGACTAGATAGTGGGGTTGTTGTTATTGTTCCATCATTCTTGATTCTATTTGGGGTTTTCTTGGCAAAAATACTAGACTGCTTTGCCTTTTTCTTCTCCAGCTCATTTGACGATCAGGAAACTGAAGCAAATAGGATTAAATGAATTTCCCAGAGTCACACAGCTAGTATCTGAGGTTGGATTTGAACTCAAGACTTCTGACTCTAGTCCTAGTGCTCTAGTCCCTGTGGCACCTAGCTGCTTAAGATATTGGAAAGGAGATATATTTTAGATAAGTAAGAATTTAAGATTCAAATCACATACTCCCATTTCTTCTGGGCCTTTTTTAAAGAACTAGTTGGAGGTTAGAGACAATATTTGAATTCAGCCAGCAGAGTATTTCTTTCCCCTTTAATTCATATAGAATAGAGAAAGTTCTATGGTTTACAGAATTCTAGGTACTTTTCAAACATATTTCCATCAATAATAAAGGAAATCTGGAAAGAACTGAGCTATGAGAATCATATTGAACCCCAAAGAAAAACTCCATGGAATAACTATACTTTAGGTACATCACTTCCTTTCCAGGGTTTGTTTCATCCAGTAAATGATACTGAGCTAGATCAATGATTGTTGTTGTTGTTATGATATAAAATGCTTTCAAAGATAAACAAAACAAACAAACAAAAAAGCACATAAAAAAGTGTTGTGAATCTTTAAGGCAATTTAATGCACTATTCATATGATTCTTTGTTCAGTTGTTTCTTTGATATCTGACTCTTTGTGACCCCATCTGGGCTTTTCTTGGCAAAGAACTGGAGTGTTTTGCTGTTTTCTTCTCCAACTGAGTAAAGTGAAGCAGACATGGTTAAATGACACGCCCAGGGTCACCCATCTAGTAAATGTCTAAAGCTGGATTTGAACTCAGTTTCTCCTGATTCCAGGGCTAGCATTCCATCCACCACATCTCCAACTGCTACATACTAAACTTTATAATTAATTATTCACTGCTTAAAGCATCATTAATGATTTTTACTTCTTTGGCCATCATAATACACCTCAAGGGGTTCACAAATCACCAATCAGGAATCACTGACTAAATCAATCTAATCAACTAAAATCACTGACTCTAAAATCCTATTTAATGCTAAATCTATGATCTTGTAATTTAGGAGTTTTAGAAAAGGGGATGGGCATTGATTAGGGAAGAGTATTCTGTAAATCAAAAGTATTTCTTTCATCCATAATTTTGTAGAATTTCTTTTCTATATGTATCTATATATTTCTCCTCTTAAGGGTTTAACTTATACTTGAAAGTCAAACTGAAGTACATATGTTAAGTTCTTTTTGGGTGGAGGATAGAGTCAAGAGCAGTTCCAAGGGCCAAATCTAAAGTTTTCATGGGAAAAAGGTAGAGATGAGAGCCTAGGTGGAAATTGTTCTGGTGTGGAAATTACGTGGGGAAAAGAGCAAGGAATTTAGTGTCCTCTTCAGGGTCTCATAGCCAGTAAGTATATGGTATAGGATTTGAACCTGGATCTTCTTGGTGCTTAAATCCAGCAACCTTTCCACTACACCTCAATCTAAAATCTAAAAATCCTAAAACTCTATCTGTCCTTCACTCCAAAAAAAAAAAAAAAAAAAAAAAACTTGACATATATTTCTGCATACATGAGTAATACACACACAAGGAAATCATCATTGGGTAGGAGGTTCAAGACAACTACTACAAGCTAGGATAACTGTCATAAGAAAAAGAACAGATTGGAAGGTAGTTCTGACTGAGAGGATGAAAGAAGGCTTCATGGTGATGAATTTTGAGTTTATGCCAACTCATATAAGTAAGATTCTGACAAGCAGAAGAATTCATGAGGAAGGCATTCCAAATAGAGGGAATCATTTAAGCAAAAGTGTGTAGGCAGAAAAGTCTTGTATTTTCCAATTATGATGAATAATTGAGATGTTATTGTTCTATTGAACAAATCCCATATGAAAAAATAGTAATTTTACACAGTTGAACAGAAAACAATGGAAGCAATAAGAAATGATAGCAAGCCAATGGGGACAGAAATTAACATGATGGCAGCAGAATTAGCTTTATTCGTCCCTAGGAAGATAAGAGGATGATAGCACAGGGGGTGTGTAGTAAATGTTTAAGGGGTGTGTAGTAAATGTTTAACAACCAGCTCTTGGAGGGAGAAGGGGAATGTATGCATGACACACTTAAATTCAATATAAATTATTAATATTTTCTTTAACACTTTAAGTTTAGATTATCAAAAATACAATAAATCAAGCTTCAGTCTATATCTGTTGATTTCTGAAGTATAAATGCTCATGCTGGAATTTAACAATTCATCCAAGCTGGTTGGAGCTGACTCCAGGATATCCTTACTACTAGGATGACTTACAAATTTTAAGGCCAGTAGTCAGAGAAAGAAAGAAGTCACAAGGTAGTGCAGTGGTACAGTGAATAGAGCACTGGCTTTGGAGGCAGGAATACCTAAGTTCAAATCTGACTTAATACTTACTAGCTGTGTGATCCTGGGCAAGTCATTTAACTCCAAATGTCTCTCAGGAAAAAAAAGAAAGAGAAAAAAAAAAAAAAAACAGAAGTGACCCTATCAAGGGGAATTCGAGTTCAAATAGCCTGAAGTTGAGGCAAGAGGAACAATTCAGACCATAAGATCAAAGATCTAGAACTGAAAGGAATTGATCAATATCCTCATTTTACCAAGGTACCTCAGATCCTGGAAATTAAGTAATTTGTCCACAAGAAGTGAGCACCAGAAGTTGAATTTGAATCCTAATCGTCTGGCCCTCCAAAGAAGCTAGGTGATACAGTATATAGAGTTCTGAGCCTAGAGTCAGGAAGACTTGAGTTCAAATGTAATCTCAGACTCTTACCAGTTGTCTGATCATGAGTCATTTAATTGCTGTCTGCCTCAATTTCCTCAACTGTAAAAGGAAGACTATAACAGAATCTATTTCCCAAGGTTGTTGTGAGAATCAGATGAGATAATGGGCTTTTTCCTTGCTTTTTTTAATTTAAAGTTTTTTTTCAAAAATCTTATTTTCTTTTTTAATGTAAAAATTTTTCACATTTGTCTTTAAAACATTTTTAATTCCAAATAATGTCCCTCTTTACTTCTCCCCTCACTGAGAAGGTAAACAATTTGATAGAGGTTATACATATGTAGCTAAATAATGTAGTGCATGGAGTGCTATCCTCTTCCTTAATTAAAATTTGGCTTCAGACCTTAGCTGTGTGACCCTGGGCAAGTCACTTTACCCTGTTTGTCTCAGTTTCTTCATCTGCAGAATGAACTGGAGAAGGAATTGGCAAATCCCTCCAGTATCTCCGCCAGGAAAACCCCAAATGGAGTCAGAAAGTCAGACTTTATGACTGAAAAATGACTGATCAACAGCAAATACACATGCAGTTATGCAAAATATATCTCTATATACTAAAAAAGATCCCTAAGAAAAATAAAGTTTAAAATATATATAGTTCAATCTACAGACTCTATCAGTTCTTTTTCTGGAGATGGATACCTTTAGAATTGTCTTGGATCATTATGTCAGTGAGAATAGCTAAGTCATTCAGTTAATGATCATAGAATATTGCTATTACTATATATAATGTTCTCCTGGTTCTACTCCACTTTGCAAGTAACTATATATTTTTTAAGTGACACATAGTAGGAACTTAGTAAATTCTTATCCCTCTCTCCCTTCCATATTCTTTTATGGCTTGGCTTAAATGCTAATCTAAAAACAAGCTGAAAGTCCTAGAATCAGATTGTGGGATTGAAGATTTACAACTTGAGAATTTAGATTTAGAATTAAAATTTGAGAACTTGATTTAGAATTTAATACAACTCCTCATTTTATAGGAAGAAGTGCAATGGAAAGGAAGAGGACCTTATGAAGGATCTACTATGTGTTGAACTTAACACCATTAAATTAAGGGCCAATCTAAAGGTTCACAGGTGGCACATCAGGATCAATGCCAGAATTTTAACTCAGGTTTTAAGATTTCAGATCCAGCACCCTTATCTTCCACCCACACTGACCTCACAACCAATAATCCAGAACAATTTCATAAACTCACAATTCACTTTCCTAGTACATATTTAAACTTATTTGAACTTCCTTTACAATTGATTCATGAACACCAGCCATAAACTCTTAAATGGACAATTCCATTTAGTACATACACATGCAAAGAAGTGGGACTTGAAGTTAAAAGCAATTGGGAACATCTTAAAATATCTGAGCAGGAGATCAATGACATTTATGGAAAAGGAAAGATTATTTTGTGAAAGATGTATTAGTCAGACCTCCTTGGATCCTATTACTGGAATATTGCTGGGTGGGGCTATGGAAAGAACTTGAAAGTATTTTCTATTCCCCTTTCCCTTCTGGAAGGACAGAGCTGAATCTTACCCACACTTCTCTAAATCTACCCTCCCTCTTTCCTTTTCATGGAAAGAGAAGGGGCCTGAAGATTTAATTGGCCACACCCAATTATAACAATTAGCTTGCTTTTACCCTGGGTATATGTGTTCAGGGCAATATAATTGTTTTTCTATCTCTTGGCATTTATATCAGACACAATCTGACCTATACACCCCCAAAAAAAATCCCTAAGAAAAATTAATTAATACAATTATTTAATACAATTAAATACAATCACATAGCCTTCAGGAAAATATAAATCTTTAACTTCTACATATTTGGAGTAAAATCAGGATGTCATAAATTCTTAGAAGAAAAAGAAAAGGAAGTCGTGTATAGTCCAGTGCCTGTTACTAGACAAGGGAGGGGAAGTTGGGGAAGGTGTGCTCTTTGGAATGTCCCTCAGTCCTTGAAAAAGTATAACTTTGGTCCCTAGTGAACTATTCTGAGATGTCTGAAGGGGCTCAATGACTCACCTTTATCTCTCCCTTCTCTTCCAGGCTCAGCTGTCTTTTCAGCTTCTCCTTTTATTTGTTGTCCCTATGTTATGCATTCTTTCCATCTTGGCTTTTTAAAGCCCAAGTGGGTCCAGGCCAGGGTGGCTCCTCACAGCTGTTGTTACTACTCCTTCCTCTCCATCTGTTCTCTGTCAAGCTATGGGTCTCTTTTGTAAATCCTCTGCATGACTCAGGTCCCTTTTCTAGCTTAAAGATTATGATATTCCAAAACACTCAGAGCTGCAAGAGAATTCTTGTCCCTTTGAACAATAAATCCCAGAATGTCATTCCATTTTCAAAGGACTATTCTATAGCCATTGAATGATGGAGCTGGGTGGGGTCAGAAAGACCATTCACCAAGATCAAACCCATTATTTTATAGTAGGTAAGATAAGGTCAAGAGAGTATGAAGGAGTCAGAGGTTAGAACTTTTTTTTTTATAAGAATAAGATAAACAGGAGATAAATTTAAGGTGATTGCTTTAATGTAGGATGCTCCTTGTATGGAGGCAATCTTTGCTGATTCAGATTGCCTCCTCATCTGTGTCTTAGTTTCCTTGGGTACTGGGAGGTTTTGTCAATGGTTTACATGAATCAAAAGCAATACTTGAACTTAAATGGTCCTGATTCCATGACTAATCCTCTATCCAGTAGACTGTGTTATCTTTCTAGGAAAGGGGAAATAAAAGAGGTCAGTCTTTAGGGAGTTTTCCAATCTAAAAGTCAGAAATAACTTCAGTTGGAAAAATCCTTTATTTGGGGTATCTAATAAAAATATATTAATAGAATTTCTCCTCTAATATTACACAAATATGCATTATTATAACATATAGATAAAGAATTTTTTGGCTTGGAATGATAATTTTTCAAGCTTGTATGTTAAGAAAATTAATCTTTTAAAAAAAATCCAGGAGTCTGCTTTTTAAAAAAAATTAGAATACTTTCAATTACAGTTTTTATGGAGAACTATCTAAAGGATGTATTTTATTTTATTTTTATTGTATTTTATACATATTTATTCTAACACTTTAAAAATAACAATAAAATGTTAGTTGTTGCTTAGCAACCCCCAGATATTCTGTGTTTACTTATTCTCATATTTTTCTAAAGGATACTCTGGACCACTGAAGGAAATTCCTCCTGAGAGATTCAACACCACAGCTGTACCTAAGTACTATCAGTCTCCTTGGGAGCAGGCCATTAGCAATGAACCAGAACTGTTGGAGGCTTTCTATCCCAAACTCTTGAAGCCTGAAGAAAAGGCAGAACTTCCAGACTTCCGAAGCTTTAACAGGTAGCATACCTCTCCTGTTTAAGAACATTATGTGGAATGCCTATTTTTTTACATCAAAGTGCAGTTAAAAAATATGTTTTAACATAACATTGAATAGGGGAGCATTTCCCTTTTTGGGGGGGGAGGGGCTCCCGTTGGTAATCTGGATGAGAAAGGTGATGGGATGTACAAGAGCAAATTTAGATTCCAGCATTCTGACTCTAAAGCATAATCCCTGCTCTATTGTATGTGATTGTAGGTAAGGAATGCTTCCCTGATAGCAGGAGGTTTAGTGAGCAGGTAGTACAATCACCCCCTTCCTAGGTGAGACTCAGTGGGACTCAGATATGTCTCCCATCCTTTTAATAGAGAGCAAGGCCTCTCTCCAATGGCTTCTGATCTTACATTAATTACAATAGACATATAATAACTGATGGATTTTCTTTTTTTTTCTTTTTTTAAAGTCCAACTCTTCATGACCCCATTTGGGATTTTCTTTTTTCTTTTCTGTATTTATTTTTAATAGCATTTTATTCTTCCAAATACATGCAAAGATAGTTTTCAATATTCACTTTTGCAAAACCTAGTGTCCTAAAAGTTTCTCCCCTTCCCTCCCCTCTCCAAATAATCTGACATAAGTTAAATATGTAATTATTCTAAATATTTTTCCAAATTTGTCTGGCTATGCAAAAAAAATCAGATCAAAAGGGAAAAAACAAGGGAAGGGGAAAAAAAAAGGAAACAACAACAAGAAGATGAAAATACCATGCTCTGATCCACATTCAGTCTCATTGTTTTCTCTCTGGATATGGATTCCATCACAAGTCTATTAGAAGTGCCTTGGATCACCTCACTGTTGAAAACAGCCAAGTCTGATGCATTTTCTTTGGATGGAATAAAATGATAATGTACCATAGGCTTTCTCCCTCTGGAAACTAATTCACATTGGCAGATTAAATCTCCAGAAGGCAATTGGCTACTTGTCCCCTCAAGGTTCTAAAGATAAGTCTGAGAGATTGTGTCAGGTTTATGTGTATGGAAGGCATACTACAAGAGTTGACAAGTCTGAACCACTGTGCTTTCCTCTATGGTTATGGTAGATATTAGTCAGTCAGACAATTAGCTTTTAGAAATGAATATTTACAAAGGCAGTATAATAACATTTGGCACAAAATTTTGCTCCAAGAATCTGTGACATATTTTCCTACTAGTGCCTACAGAAGTCAAGGGAAAGCAGACCCCGGTTTAGGACAAATGGGGCACATGGACAACTCCCAGTTCCTGGTTTCTGGAAGTCCTATATTTCCCTTGTCAAAGTTCTCATAAAGTTTTCTCTGGGTATAAGCTAGCTTTCTGAGGGATTCCTTGGAAAGTCCTGAAGTTGTCCCTCCTATGGGGTCCTACTCTGACTTCAGCTCTGATGTGAATGCTTTGGTCAACTCCTGCTCCAGGGACATTGCTCCATCTTTATGTACCTCATCTATTCTCTGCTCCTGATATAGTGCCTTCTGCTCCAGGGACATTGCTAGGATATCACCAGACGCTCCATGGCTTCAAGACTTGTTGAGGCTTGCAAGATCTTATGATTGGCCATGGCTTTTTCTCCTTTTTGGTGACATAGTTCCCTTTGGCAATATGCTGATGCCTGTGGACTCCTTTTCAGAATAACGTTTTTAAGCAAAAAACCAAAATACATGACATTAAAAAGGAAAGCACTTATATTTTTTAAGTTGTCAAAGTACTAAAAAAATAAAATAAAATCATAGACCCTAGATTATGAATGCTTCTCTAGTCAAACAGAGGATTTAGCTGGTACAATTACCAGCACTAAGCTGATTCTCCATTCAAACAGGCACTGGAGGTCCAACCGGGCTTACTATTTTGCATAAAGCCCTCAGAGCACAATTTAGGATTGATTCTATCATTGTGCCTGTTATTACTTATGTGAACTTGGAACCCCATTCCCTCATTTCTGAAATGAGGATGTCTTTTTGGGTCAGGTGCTGCTCCCTTCACTGAATGGCTCTCATTGATTTTGTCCTGTGTGATGTCACTATTGCCTAACAATTATTATTTAAGGCTGGTCTCCCTTGAGGACAGAGTTGATGAAATTCTGTAAGAATCCACATGGAGCCCTAAGTTCCAATTCAGATAGATACCAGAAACAAACTCACTCTAACTCTGAGAGAATTAAATCTTCTGCCCCACGTTCTAGGGTAAAAACACAGCTAAACATCTTTTGTTTTGCTTTGTTTTGAATTAATTTTTTTCAACAAAAATCTATTTTTTCTCCTTCTTACTACCTCCCTTCCTCCCCCAGAAGAAAAGGGAAAAAAAAAGAAGACAAACCTTGTAATACATAGGTGTAATCAAGAAAAATATAGGTCCACATTAGCTACATCTTTTAAAAACAATGCCTGAGTCCATTACTTCTTTATGAGGAAATAGGCCATATCTTTCATCTTTGGTCCTCTGAAATCGTTAGATTGATCAGAGTTCTTAAGTCTTATAAATTTGTTTATCTTCAAAATATTGAACAGCTAAATTTCCAAAGCTCTTGCCAAATTGACTCAGATTCCAGATTTCTACAGTAGTTATTTATTTCTACCCAATCTCCTTTTTTTGTATTTCCATGGAGATTTATAGGCATATTTAGTGTGGCATAGTAGGAATGAATGAATGAATGAAAAAAATTGCTAAACATTTGCTATGAAGATACAAAGAGAAAAATAAGACAGACCCTGATCTCAATAAGACTTAGGGGAAAACAGGATGTATAGAAACAAGCAGCCACTGGGTGGTTTGAAAAACCAGGGGTCTGCTAAGGATACGGTTATGCATCACCATTTAACTTGGATTCAGGAGATCTAGACTTGACTTCTGGATCTGGTATTACTATTATAAGAAAAATGGACAGTCTTTTTTTCAAAAGAGAAGAAAGATATCCAATTAATGGATAGACTAATGAAAAAAAAATTGGCAAAAAGAAAGATGTGTAATAATGACTAATAATGTTTCAAGATTTACAAACCATTTTATATGTGCTTTGATATGTATGTTTTAGAACTTTTTAATTTTAATTAACAAAATTATATCTTTTATCTTCCATTAGTCTCAATAATCCCTTGTTTGGTCATGAATTTATCTTTTATCCATAGATCTGACAGTTAGGGTGTTTTTTTCTCCCCATGTTTTCCTAATTTGTTTGTGTTCTGACCTTTCATATGTAGGTCATGTACCCATTTGGAGCTTATCTTAAAGTATACAATGTGGAATCTCCAGTATTCCTAATCCTTACAAATTGTAATACTCATATGCCAGTTAAATACATTTAACAAGAAATCATTTTGTACATGCTTATCTGAGTGAAACTGAAGTCTCTTATCTCAGAAGGTTTCAGGTTTGAAGGGAAAACTCAGACATCACCTAGTTCAAGAATTCTTAACATGGGGCCCATGTTTTTAAAAAAATGTATTTTGATACCTATATTTTAATAGAACTGGTTTTCTCTCTAATCCCATGTATTTTATTTTATGCATTTTAAAACCATGATTCTGAGGAGGGGTCTTCATAGACTTGGTCAAACTGCCTTAGGGGTCTGTGACACAAAAAGTCAGGGATAAAGAACCCCTGATCTAACCTGAGATTCACATTTTACAAATCAGGAAATGGAAGCCAAGAGAGCCCCCGGAGCAGATTCACATAGGGGGTGAATAACAAAGCCAAAATTGCCACATGAATATGCAGACTGCAAATCACTACCATCCTCAAATCTCAACTAATGAAGTGAACTAAAAGATGTCCACTACAAATAGTCTGGGGGAACAGAGTTAAATGAGGGAGCAAAAAAGTGCTTGCTAGCAAAGTCTTTGGTGGAAATTTCAGTCACATAAACTTGAGATGCAACTTGAATCTGTTTGGTGAAATTTTAACCAACCCCACAAGCAATGCCATTCTTTCACTCTCACAGTGTGTGTCACACATGTTTTTGCTGCTTAAGCCTCTGCTCAGTTTGGGGTAATACAAACAATAAAGACTTCCAACAAAGAGCCAGCCAGTTCAAGCACATCAAAATCCCTTGTTATGAAATAGCAAGAAAAATCTCTGGCAGCATAGAACATGACAGGGAGTATTAACCCAAACCTTACCTTCCCACAGCAATTCTCGTGTATTCAATGGGGGAAATATTTTCTCATTTGAGAGCTGGGAAAAAATAACCCCATGAAGGTGGTGAAGATAAGGAGGCAAGGATTGCTAAATGAAAAAAGTAAACCCACAGACCTGATTTCTTGGGAATCAGAGGAGGAGTTGAATATTTCTTTCTTTTGAGAGAGTCCAGTAAAATAACAATGGGGCAAAATGTGTATATGTGTGTGAATGTATACATGTATATGATATACATAATATATAAAGTGACCATTAGATCAATGGATTGAATTCTGCTTAAAGACAGAAATACTCATTCCCACTATTATAAGACACATTTATTACATAAACTTGGCAAGTTTCTAAAAGAGTAGTCATGGTATTAAGCATTTGTTCTCAAAATATAGTTTATTTTACACCCTAAAATCCTTTGAGGGTTCCAAGAGGTCAAAATAGTTTTAATATTACTAAGATGTCATTTACTTTTTAAAATTCTCTTCCCTTTTTCAATATATCTATGTGAGGTTAGATTTTCTTCATATGGGGGGTACATAAGCTTTTTTGGTATGTCATAAGTATCCCTCCCCTCAACCTTAATTTGGCAGCTTAAAATTATATTAGGACTTTTGGGGACACCTTGTGTTTCAACCAAAACAATATCAAAACAAATTGAATGCAGAAGCTGACAATTCAGCTGTCTTCTGATAAGCCAGACAATAAACATTGGCAAACAAATATTGAAACAATGCCACTTTTCTCACTAGTTTTTTGTTTTGTTTTGTTTTAGAAAATACTATTATTTTTCATAAAAACATATAATTTATGTTAACATGTGTTTGTTATTTTTAAATGAATCAGTTTTAACTTCTAAAATAGCAAATATGGATGGGTATAATTCACACAAACAAAAGCTTATTGGAGGATCCTCAATAATTTTTAAGAGTATAGAGGCATCAGGATACAAAGGTAGAACACTAACTTTATTCATTCAGGAGGACCTGAATTCTAATCCAGTCTCAGGCATTTACTAGCTGTGTGATCCTGGGAAAGTAACTGAACCCCATTACCTCAACAACAACAACAAAAAAAGCTAAAAAGTTTAAAAGTTTGGTAACTATGACTATAATAGAAAGAACGGTAGATATGGATTTTATCTTAATGTATCAAAATTCTTATCTGGGTTCTGCTATTTCATTCTTGTGTGACTTTGGACAAGTGATTCTCTAGGCCCCCATTTCTTCATCCTCAAAATGACATGGTTGTATGACGTCCTTTCCATCTCTAATTCCTAAAAGAAGCTCTCAATCAAAGACTACGTTGAATTTTCAGTAGTAAACAGAGTGGTCCATACTACTTGTTAAACACTACTTGATGAAAGGTAAGAAATGCAATCCACTGAGTGTTTCATTTCTATGGCACTGAACTGGTTGGACCGGTTTTTTTTCTCTGCACTGACCAGTTATTTGACATCATAAAAACATGGCCTCTGGAGGTGGAGACTCTGTGTTGAATGTTTTACATGGATCATAGAATCAGGTACTTGGGATTGCAGCTTTAGAGGCCTTAGCAGTATTAAAGCTACAGTCACAGTATATGTGGGCTCTTGAGAGACACTTTTGGGAAAAAAGCTTACAGAGATCATTGAATTAAATTTTCACCTTAAACAGGAATCCCTTCTATGATGAACAAGAGTTCATTCAGCCTTAACTTTTCTCTTTAGGATGACAGGAGTTGAGTTGAGTACTGTCACTTTAAAGTACTTTACTGTCAGCCCCAAGAGCTATATTCTCTCATTATACTCTACATTATACTGTACTGAAGTGAATAAAATATAACAGAGAACAATATGGTCTCTGCTGTCATACAGAGATCAGACTGGGATATAACTGTGATAGGAGTCTGGGTGTGCAATCCCTAAGAGATTTCATGGCCCAGAGCTCAGAGCTGATGTTAGAAATCACTTCTGAGACAGAGAGTAGGCAGGGAGGATTTTGTGGGGAAGATGTCACTTGAGCTGGTTGAATGCTTGAGAGATTTGGAGAAATGCTTTCTATCAAAATTCTTTAGCATTGGCACATCTGAGGACAAATGGGTCAAGAGAAGGACATATATATATAATATATAATAAATGCATATATATTATATGTATATATATAAGTACATGCTTACATAAGTTCTTTCTCTAATACATTTTAAGTCCAATCAATATTTGCAAGGCCTTGAAGAAAAAAAAGGAAGAAAAAAAAAGGAAGAAAAAAAAAAAGGTCCTACTTTTGATACATAGTGGTTACATAATCCTGGTTGAATCATTTTAATTCCTCCATACAAATCTCCAAGACTAGAAATTGCAGAGGCCACATTGATGGGGGAATTTCTTCATCTGAGCTCCCCTAAACCAAGAAATTCAATCCCAGTCCAGATTCAAACCTCCACATTAATTGACCACTATAATCTATCTAAAGCAAGATTTCTTAAGCTTTATTTTTTTTAATGTCACAGACCCTTTGGCAATCTGATATGGTCTTTTTCAGAAGTCTGTTTCTTGTCTATATGAATAATCAAAGAAAATGCTAAATTCCAGTTAGGTTAGTAGAAAGAAAGATATCATTTTTCCCCATCCAAGTCCACGGACTCCCTGAAATCTACTCACAGACCCCTTGGGGATGAAGGTTCCAATGAGGTTAAATAACTTTGGTCTAGAAGAATGTTATAAATAAAATTATTTTTTTAAATGAGAAAACAATCAGGTTGTAGCCAGTGACTGTCTTCTCTCATCCTCTGTTGTTGATGTGGTTGAGTTGTTTCCATCACCTCTAACTCTTTGTGGAGTTTTCTTGGCAAAGACAATGGAAATGTTTACCATTTCTTTCTCTACTCCATCCTCTACTATCTTGAGAATAGAGAGTGATGAGGATGACTGAAAGTGAGACCTGAAAAAATTTCTGAACTCAGGGCCAGGGCCAAGTCCTATCTCTACCACATCCTACCTGTGTGATCTTTGGCAAGTCACTTCCTTTCTGGACCTTAAACTTCTTCCTCTAATGAAGGAAGTAGTTGGATGAGGTGGCTTTTGAGTGGCACAGTATGATTTAAGAAAAACACTTTGGCTTCTGTATAGATATTTTAGATAAAAGGAGACAAAGAACTGATTTGGAGATTTAAGTTTTCCTATCTGTGAAAGCCCAGAAGACTGAGCTTCTAGTTTGCAACTTGCATTCTAAAATCACTTTTCTTTCTTTTTTTTTTAAAGCTTTTTATTTACAGTACATATGCATGGGTAATTTTTCAACATTGACCCTTGCAAAGCTTTCTGTTCCAAATTATCCCCTCCTTGCCCCCACCCACTTCCCTAGTTGGCAGGTAGTCCAAAAATGTTAAATATGTTAAATCCAATGTGTGTGTGTGTGTGTGTGTGTGTGTGTGTGTGTGTGTGTGTGTATAGTTATCTTGCTGTACAAGAAAAATTGGATCAAGAAGGAAAAAAAAACTGAGAAAGAAAACAAAAGACAAGCAA
This sequence comes from Myrmecobius fasciatus, assembly GCA_023553655.1. Taxonomy (NCBI): domain Eukaryota; kingdom Metazoa; phylum Chordata; class Mammalia; order Dasyuromorphia; family Myrmecobiidae; genus Myrmecobius; species Myrmecobius fasciatus. Next base: position 237,592 of record JAJPUD010003315.1, on the reverse strand, counting down.
ACAACAACAGAGAGAGAATGTAATGTTGTGGTCCACAGCCAGTTCCCATGATCCTCTCTCTGGGTGTTGATGGCTCTCTTCATCACTGAATAATTGGAACTGATTTGAATCATCTCATTGTTGAAGAGAGCCATGTCCATCAGAATTGATTATCATATAGTCTTGTTGCTGTGTATAATGATCTCCTGGTTCTGCTCGTTTCACTCAGCATCAGTTCATTCAAGTCTCTCCAGGTCTCTCTGAAATCATCCTGCTGGTTGTTTCTTATAGAACAATAATATTCCATAACATTCATATACCATAATTTATTCAGCCATTCTCCAATTGATGGGCATCCAGTTTCCAGTTTCTTGCCACTACAAAAAGGGCTGCCACAAACATTCTTGCACATGTGGGTCCTTTTCCCTCCTTTAAAATCTCTTTGGGATATAAGCCCAATAAAAACACTGCTGGGTCAAAGGGTATGCACAGCTTGATAGCTTTTTGAGCATAGTTCCAAATTGCTCTCCAGAATGGTTGGATCCGTTCACAGTTCCACCAACAATGTATCAGTGTCCCAGTTTTCCCACATCCCCTCCAACGTTCATCATTATTTTTTCCTGTCATCTTAGCCAATCTGACCGGTGTGTAGTGGTACCTCAGAGTTGTCTTAATTTGCATTTCTCTGATCAATAGTGATTTGGAGCAACTTTTCATATGACTAGAAATAGCTTCAATTTCTTCAACTGAAAATTGTCTGTTTATATCCTTTGACCATTTATCAATTGGAGAATGTCTTGAATTCTTATAAATTTGAGCCAATTCTCTATGTATTTTAGAAATGAGGCCATTATCAAAATCTTTGAATCTAAAAATGTTTTCCCAGTTTATTGCTTCCCTTCTAATCTTGTATGCATTAATTTGTTTGTACAAAAACTTTTTAACTTGACATAATCAAAATTATCTATTTTGTGATTAATAATGATCTCTAGTTCTTCTTTGGTCACAAATTCCTTCTTCCTCCACAGATCTGAGAAGTAAACTATCCTATGTTCATCTAATTTGTTTATTATATTATTCTTTATGTCTAGATCATGAACCCATTTCAACCTCATCTTGGTATACGTTATGTGTGAATCAATGCCTAGTTTCTGCCGTACTAGTTTCCAATTTTCCCAGCATTTTTGTCAAATAGTGAATTCTTATAAAAAAGCTAGGGTCTTTGGGTTTGTCAAACACTAGATTGCTTTAGTCACTGATTATTTTGTTCTGTGAAACTAACTGTTCCACTGATCAACTGTTCTATTTCTTCTAAGATTGCCTTTTTGACAAAGAAAATAGAGCCTTTTCTACTTATAGATGATTTGACACTAGTTAAATATAAAGGCTAACAATCCCCCTGTCATGTCATGAACATGTTACAGTCATTTCTTCCTCCATTCCTTTGCTCTTGGAGTTGCATCTACTTGGAAACTTAATCAGGCAATCAGCACTCATGTTTTTGAAGTGCTTTCATGTTTACAAAGTGCTTTCTTATTAATAACCCTGTGAAACAGATAGGGGAACAATTATGCTAATTTTACAGAGTACAAAACACGCCTCAAGGGAAAGGACCCACATGTGCAAAAAAAAATTTTTTTAACAGCTGTTTTTGTGATGACAAAGAATTGGAAAATGAGTACATACCCATCATTTGGGGAATGGCTGAATAAGTTATGGCATGTGAAAGTAATAGAATATTATTGTTTTATAGATAATGATGAATAAGCTGATTTTAGAAAGGCCTAGGAAGAATTACTTGAACTGATGCTAAGCGAAATAAGCAGAACCAAGAATACATTGTACATAGTAACAGTAAGATTGTACAATGATCAACTATGACAGACTTGGTTCTTCTCAGAGATTCAGTGATCCAAGGCAATCTCAATAAACTTCAGATGGAAAATGCTGTGTGCATCCAGAGAACTAGGGAGACTGAATGTAAATCAGCACATTCTTTATTTACTTTTTTTTCTCTTTTTCATCTGTTTTTTTCTCTCATGGTTTTTCTCTTTTCTTCTGATTTTTCTCTCCCAACATGATTCATAAGGAAATATTAAGAAGAAAAAGAATGTACATGTATAACCTCCCCTCAAAAAAGTTGGGTTTTATATGTAACTGAAAAAAATTTTAAAAATTAAAAAAAAAATACACACACATTTCAAAAGCCTAAATGACTTACCCAAGGTCACATAGTAAATAAGCCTCAGTATTTAGGGTGAGGTTCCCTCAGAACTGAAATCAGTCAGCTTGAATCCATAACCAGAGTCTCTTTTCTAGAGTAAGGTAGGACAATTTGGTCCCTGGAGTAAAACTAGTTAAAATGTAAGCTCTCTGAGGGTAGGGTCTTTTTTTAAATCTCTAGCTGATAGACCAGACCTTTGCCCAGAGCAGGGACTTAAAGTCTGTTGACCTAAGTATGTATATGGTATATGGTAAAGGGAAAAAATTGTTGACTGGAGTCTGAGGTCCTGGGTTCAAATCTTACCTTTGCTTGGTTACTGTCTGTGTGACATTAGGTAAATTGCTTAACATCCTCAGAACCCATTTTTTTAATCTGTAAAATGAGAAAGCTGGACAATTTGGCCCTGAGATCTTTTCTGATTACAGATCCATAATACTGGGTGACATGAAATTCTATAAGAGTCTATTCAGCAGGTGAATTTTTATGGTTATAGACCTATGGGCTACCTTAAAAGGAAATGCTCAAAAGCCTTAACTTTCATTATGGGATCAGTGACAATATTAAAAGAACATTTGTAAAAATTTTCTGCTTAACTTTCAAACTGGTCTTTAAATTCTGCATGACACTGAATAAACTAGCAGTCTCTTTAAAACTTTTAAATTTAGATTGATTATAATGAGTCAGGGACAGAATTTAAACAATCAACTTTGTACAGACAGTACAAGTGCTCACAAGTAACAATGGCATTTGAAAATAAAGCAAACAGATGAATAAACATGGTAGATGTGGAGTTGGAAGAGACTTCAGAAGCCTTCTAGACCAGCCAGCTCCTTTCACAGATGGGGAAACTGAGGCCCAGGAAAGGAAAGTAATATGATCAAAATTTCAAAAGTTGTAAGTGTCAGAGGCAGGATTGAACCCCTAGTCTTCTGACTTGAGAGCCAGAGCTCAATTGAAATCTGAGACAAGATAATAATCATTAAATGAAGAAAAAAATCTGGATAAATTCATGTATTTTACTCATATATAACATGAGATTATTTTTCTCAGATGAAATCTAAACCCAGGCCTTTTCTTGAAGATCTGTTAGTCTTTGGAAATGGTACCACATTATATTTCCTTAGAATCATAGTTCTCTGTGACCTTGGACTCATCTTCCTGAGCCTCAGTTTCCTCATCTGTAAAAAAAAAAAAAGTGGTTGATCTATGGTCTCTGAGGTTCTTTTCAATTCAGGTCCTTTCAATATTGGAAGTAATTAAACTTTTCTGTATTTCTTTTCACTCTCTGCACAGAGTTGCCACACCATTTGGAGGATTTGAGAAGGCATCCAAAATGGTTAAATTCAAAGTTCCAGATTTTGACCTGCTCCTGCTAACAGATCCCAGGTTCATGGCTTTTGCCAATCCTCTTTCCAGCCGGAGATCTTTCAATAGAACTCCTAAAGGATGGATATCAGAGAATGTTCCCATAGCAATCACCCCAGTGCCAATAGAGGAGAATATTGTGCCAGAAACAGATGATCTGTGAGAAGCAAAAGTTCTATTGCACTATCCCCCACAACTCACTGAATTGGAGGCTCCCTGTTTTACCAGGATGCTTAACGACAGATGTTCCTTGTTTGCCTTAGTATCTTAATTGATAACCATTTAAACTTCAATATTCCAAATGTGGAGATTTGTTTCATTTACACATAGAATATTAATAAAATCATTAAGAACACCAACAGCCAAATTGCTATTCTCATGTGTTTTCTTTCATCTCTTGTACCTGGCCTGGGTATAAACAAAGTTTGACCTTTTATTAGCACAATAACTATATGTATAAATAAATAAATACATTTTAACTTCTCACTTCTGAGGAAGGAGTGAGAGAAAAAAGAAGTTTGTGTAGATGATTTGGAAAAGTTTGGACCAATGAAGTAAATCAGATAATGACTTTGGGGGAGAAGAAATTTGGAAGACATTTGAAGATAAGCTAGGCACTTGCTTAAATTCTACTTCTGGAAAGAGGACTAGAGTCAAGGCCATTTAAAGAGTTAATAACAGTATTCAGGAGGATTGAGGAGACATTAGGGAGTAGAAGCTGAGGAACAGACTCTAGTAGGCTCAGGAGAAGATTGTTGGCAAAATGAAACAAATTAAGAAAAGATAAATCGAGCAATTAGAGGAAATAAGCAGATTAATAGAGTGAATTGATGGGTGGGGCAGACTGGTGAAATAGATGGGAAATTGGTGCCAGAATAAAGGGGAAGTGAGTGTGAATGTGGAATTGTTCTTGAGGCTAAGGAAGGAAAGTGGAATAGGATTGACAAGTTATTAAGAGGATAATAGGCTGTAAAATATTAGCAAAATGCTTAGGGTCAAACCAAAAAAAAAGTTCTGGTTTTTTTATTTTTTTAAAGGTTAAAAATCACTGTCTTAAGGTAAAATAGAAGAAATTTTGTAATGATTTCCATCTTGATTATGCAATTTTGTATTTTCCCCAAGAATGGAATGGGGGGAGATATATATGGGGGATAGGGTGGGAGTAGAGACAAGGATCTCTAGGCTTAGGCAAATCTGTACTAGGAATAGCATAAGGAAGGTCTGGAAGGGTTCAGCAATCCATTTTTATCAGGTAAACCTTCATGAAGGGTGGATATGAGAAATCACTGGCCATAAGAGCCCTACCTTTCTTTTCCCTGGATACTTCTAGTAGAGCAACTCAGGGATCTGTATTTGGCCCTATCATATTGAACATTTTTAGATAAAAACATGGAAGACAAGCTCAATACATTTGTGTTGAGAGGATAGTTAGCACAGTGGAAGAAAGAGCTGAGACCCCAAAGGATCTTGCAAGGATAGAACATGAATCTATATTTTGTATAGTTTAATTCACTGGAGATTAAAATTTGTGCTTGAGTACAACCACTACAACCAGATGCATGATTTAGAGAATATCTGAATCAGAATATCTGAAAAAGTTCTGAAGAGTTAAATGGACTTATCCTGATATGAGCTAACAATGTAATGAGACAACTCCCAAAGCTAATGGGATCTTAGGTTGCATTAATGTATAGCACCTCAAAAAAGAACATTTTGTTCATTTCTGGGTGCCACGGCTTAAGAAAATGCAAATTAGAGAGTGTCCAGAGGTAGATAAACAGGATGGTGAAGGTCCATGAAGACATGAATGTGGATGTTCCCGGTTCAGAAACTGGGCATGTTTAGGCTGAGGTGGGAGAGGGGAAACTAGACTGAGGGTGGGGGTGAGAAAAAGACTTAACTTAATAGCTGCTTACAAATATTTGAGGGGCTGTTATGTAGAAGAGGGATGAAGCTTGTTTTGTTTGGCCTCAGAGGCCAAATGGCTGAAACAATGGGTGGAAGTTTCAGATGCCAATTTAGGCTTGATATCAGGAAAAAACTTCCTAACTTGTAGAAACAGCCCAAAGTAAATGGGTTTCCTTGAGAGGTCAGGGTCCAGCTTTGGAGATCACACAGAACATGAACACCCACATATTGGTTACATTAGAATAAGGATTCCATTCAAATGTTCGACTATATAGCTTCTGGTCTCTTCCAGCTCTGCAGTAGTAGAACTGACATGAAGAGATTCTATAAATTGTTTCAGTAATTCACAAAGTCTTGAGACATAAATTTCAAGAAAGGGAAGGGAAGGAGAAGAAGAAAAGAAGGGCCAATTTCAGTTCTCTCAATCTACTCTATCTCCCCTCCCTCACTGCCAACTTCTGACTCAATCCATCTCTGACTCCAGGAGCAAAATCCTGGAAACTTGGAATCAGAAGTGACCTTAACATCCTAAGTATATATGAACAAGTAATCCTATGTACCCAGCACATGATCAAGGCTTTGCTTTAAATCTCCCTACTCCAGTGAGAGAGGTGGGGTGCGGGGGTAGAGGCATATTCCCCTATTTTTTTGTTATTTTTGTTTGGTTGTTTTCAGTCATGGAAGACTCTTCATGACCCCATTTGGGGTTTTCTTGGCAGAGATACTGGAATGGTTGGCCATTTCTTTCTCCACTCCATTTGACAGATGAGGAAACTGAGGCAAATACAGTGAAGTAATTTGCCCAAGGTCACATAACTAGTAAGGCTGGTTTTGGACTCAGGTCTTCCTATCCCCAGATTTTGTGCTCTATTTACTGTGCCACCTACCTGCCCCTCATGCCACTTTTGGACAGCTCTAATTTGGGGGAGGTTTTTCTTTATTTTGAATCAAATTGGCCACTTTATACCCTCTGCCCACTTTGTAGGAGCAATTGTATCCTGCAAAGGCCAAACAGAGCAAATTTAATTCCTTCTCCATGACATTCCTTCAAGTAATTGAAGGTACCCTTCTCCATTTTTTAAATAAACACTGAGTAAATAAAGATGAAAACCAAAACGTCTAGGTCTCAAAGATAACATTATCGTGGAGTAGTGGGAAGGGTCTTGTATCTGGAGTCAGAAGTTCCAAGTTTAAGTTTTGGCTCTGTTATTTAGTATGAACTTGAACCTGTCATCATTTAAGCTCTGAGGGACTCATCTCTTTCTATAAGCTAAAGGGATCAGACTAAATGACTCCTAAGATTCCTTCCAAGTATCTTCCATTGATGCAGGAGAATACCTGTTCCTGCTGCCTCTTAGTCAACTTCCTCAGGTAAGAAGACCTCATACCACAGATGTGTTAGGGCACAGTGAGTCCCCTGAGGAAAGCTACTTAGGGCCAGGCCTGGCATTTTTCATCTGGTCCAAAGCAACCACATTCATTTGTAACAGAGCAAGGCATTTTCCATCTTCTGCTGCCAGTTAATTTCCAGCCTGGGTTGTAGAAATCCACCAGTGCAAAATAAAATAAAAAAATAACCTTCTTTTTGCTCTTGCTATATCTATCCTTTGTGGGTAGAACAATGACATCTTCTACTCAATGAATATTCTCATACCAGGTCATGTCCTTCACATCCCAGTAACTCTGAAATCCCTTAAATTGTCTTTCAAACATACTTTACATCCTATATCACCTGATTGCTCATTCCCATCTGCCTTAACTCTCCCATTCCAACATTTTATCCTAACTATCCAGCACTTCCACTGCAACCACTGAAATATCTGGTCATAGAGAACAAACTTCCCTTCATCTTAAATCATTTCCTCTCCTTCTCCATTCATCTACTAGGTCTTGATGAAACCTCATTTTCCCCTGATGGTTCAGCTTCTCTGGTTATTTCCAGTACTGGCTGTACCTTCATTTATTCTCCTTGGCTTTCTGGTCAAGTCAGGAAACTTGGAATACTCTGTAGTCTCCATTGCCACTTCACCACTCAGTAATCTCTCTTCCTTTGAAGTTCATGCTATTCACATGTACCATCAATTTAAAACCTTGATAGTAATTGTCTATAGACACCCAAGTTAATACACTTTCCTCAATGACTTTAATACCTGGCTTATAATTTTTCTCTCCTTCCTATCTTCTGCCCTCATACTAGGGGACTCCACTATACTGTTGATTCCCGTCAAATATCTTAATCACACAGTTCCTTAACCTGTTCACCTTGCATAAACTACTCCTCTACCCCACTTCAGTAACACGAAAAGATGGTTATATGTTTGATCTTGCCATATATAATCCATAAATGAACCTCCTCTATTTTCAAGAACTTTGAAATCCACTTCTCTGACTATAATGTATTAACTTTTTATGTCTTCCTCTCCCCCACATAAATCCTACTCTTCTTCCTCACTTCATGACTTCTGATGCCTTGACCTCTCAATTCTCTTCCAGGATATCTCCCCTGCACTAGCCACTCTTTCCTTTTCTCCTTAACCTAACTTTTGGTAAATCTTCCTTTATTAAATTTCAATCCTCGTTTATCATATCATCAATTATACCCAACCATACCACAACCTTGGATCACTCCCAGTATTCATCATCTTCACACCTACACATGTGCAGCTGACTGAAGGCAAGAAAGATCATGCATTATTTCTGACTGGGTCCACTTCAAACTTGTTAGATAATCTCAACTAGGCCCGCAATGCTGCTAAGCATACTTTACCTCCCTTATCAACTCACTATCTCACTTTCTATAGCAATTCTTCCAAACCTTTTCATCTCTCCTCAGATTTCTCACAGTTTCCCCTCCTCTCACCCAGTTGAAAACCTTGCCTTCGAAAAAAAATGAGTTCCTTCTTTTCCTTTTCTTCTCTTTGACCAATATTAAAGGTCTTCTGCCAATTCCTTTTCACTTCTATTTCATTTACTATTTGCCAAAGCTATGTCATCTTCTTTCTTTCACTTATTTTCGGCCCCTTTCTACAAGATCATTTCCTACTTGGTGACAAATATGCTCATGTGTTCCCCTCCTAAAAAAAAATCCTTATTTGAATCCTTCCTGTTAACTCTCATCCTCTATTACTTTTGCCCCTTCTATCTTAACTCCTCAAAAAGGATTTTATAACAGATGTCTCCACTTTTTCTCCTTTCACTTTCTTCTTAACCCCTTACAATCTTGACCTTATTATTCCACTGAAATCACTTTCCCCAAAATTATTAAAGATCTCTTAGTTGAAAAGAGATCCAATTCAAAGGCCTTTTCTCAATTCTCCTTCTCCTTGATTTCTCTGCAACCTTTGGTATTGTTGGACATTTTCTTCTCCTTGATCCTCTTTTCTCTCTAGGCTTTGTTTTTTGTGTTTTTTGTGGGGTTTTTTTGCTGAGGTAATTGGGGTTATGTGACTTGCCCAGGGTCACAGAGCCAGGAAGTGTTAAATGTCTGAGATCAAATTTGAACTCAGATCCTCTTGACTTCAGGGCTGGTGCACTTTCTACTACACCAACTAGTTTCTCTGCTCTGACTACTGATTTTCCTGACTTTTTAAAAAAAGTCCCAACTAAAATCCCACCATCTACAGGAAGCCTTCCCTAACCCCCCTCTTCATTCAAATGTTTTCCCTCCTTTCTCCCCATCTTTTAATTATTTTTTTTTTGTTCCTGTGATGGCTAGGTGGTACATTGGATAAAGCAAGGGGCCTGGAGTCAGGAAGATTCCTCCTCCAAAGTTCAAATCAAATCTCAGACACTTACTCTGTACCCCTGGACAGGTTACTTAACCCTATTTGTCTCAGTTTCTCATCTGTAAAATGAGCTGAAGAAGGAAATGGAAAGCCACCCTAGTATTTTATTTTTTTGCTGAGGCAATTGGAATTAAGTGACTTGCCCAGAGTCACACAGCTAGGAAGTGTTAAATGTCTGAGGCCAGACTTGACCTCAGGTCCTTCTAACTTCATCCTAGTATTTTTACCAAGAAAATTCCAAATGAGGTCACAAAGAGTTGGACACAACTGAGTAGCATTTATCCTGAATGTAATTTATTTTGTTATATATTTGTTTGCATGTTGTTTCCCCATTAAATTATAAGTTCCTTGAGGACAGGGACTGTCTTTTGCTTCTGTGTTTAGTGCAGTGTTTGGTACATAGTAGGGAAATAATAAAGATTTACTGGTTGGTTGATCTAAATCTGTGGCTTTAAAGCATTTAAATTTTAGAGAGGATAAACTATAAACGTATTTATAGTAAGTCAAAAAGCATTGGGGCAAAGGGAGGGATTAAAGAACTTTAGAAAAATTGGGGGAGATGGATAGCATAACAATTGACTATGGGTAGGTGAGAGAGAACAAGAAGTACTTCATGGAGAGGTAGCATCCAAGGAGAGCCACAATAGAAAGGAATGATTAGGAAAAGTGGGAATGAGGAAGGGGGACATTTCAAGCATGGGTTAAGTATTCTAGGCACATATACGGAAGACACAGCATGTCTGGGAAACTAATCTAATGTGGCTGCAGTACAGTATAGGAAGGGGAGACTATCAACTAATACTGGCAAAGTAGGTTGGAATCAGGTTTTAGGAGGCTTTAATATTAAGCAAAATGATCAAAAATGATGTCTCCAATAATGCTTAGTACCATTTACTCAATTAGGAGCAATGGTTGTCTTCCTCAGTTCAGGGCATGCCTTACTTCTCTGTATATGCTATGTTCTGCTCTGGAGTGTTGCAGACAATAATTGGGTGACAGATACATGCATACTACTACTAGTAGGTCACATCTGAAAGTTTCCAGAAAACCCTCTTTTTGGCAGACCAATATTATGGCATGACAACAAAGGCCCATATTTAGGGAACAGTAGCAAACCCTGAAAGTTTTCTCTTGGGTCAATAAAGGTAGAAGATTGAGAGGGAAGTTAGCAATGACCTTTTTTTTTTTTCTCTAGTAATAACTCTGAAGTATCACAATTCTTTCTTAAGCATGAGTTTCTTTCATAAATATAAATCTGGGATAATGGCAGAGACAAAACATTTTTAAGTAAAGTTCAAGTTATGTTTACTTATACTTGTATATATGTATGTATATACACACTGATTTTGAGATAAAGCATCTTAAATCAATAGTCTGAGGATATGTAGCATTCTGTTTCTACCTCTAAGTTTACAATATTAATGCAGAGTGACAACTTAGGGCATGCCTTTTTTCCCAGTAAGCTATTTTATAATGTTTTTTGAAATTTGTGGATAAGTTCAAGAAAACATTCTACATGTTGTATCTAGTCCAATATACTTATGCATTTTTTTCTTTTTCTTTTTTTTTTTAAAGGCTACATTCCAAGGGCCTATAATCATTGAATACAGAAGTAATTTGTTTTTCTTCTCCTGACTTTGGCATTATATTATAATGATTTAATTTTGATTTTACAAATCCTTTGGGTTTAATTCTGTGAGCCTACCAATAGCACTGGATTCAAATGTCTGAATCATTTATTTAGTTATACAGTTAATTTATAACTGTTGTCAAAATGTAAACCACTCAAGACAGTTTTTTGTATTTAGTAAAGACTTTTATTCAGTTTTCATGATTATTGTGTAAGGAAAACTGATAGAGATGTTGTAGGCTATCTTGGACCATGTGAATTGCACTTAAGACATATTTTGGTTCTGCATCACAATGGCACCCCATCCTTTGAAGGCACGTGTCCCTGTTATAGTTTCCATTTTCATTGTATTACTCTGACAATTGGAATTGGAATTAGATCTGAAATAGGTCCAGAATAAAATATATTTTTACATCAAAAAACATATTAACTAAAAAAAATTAGAATCCTCTGTTTGGCTTTTTCTAAAAATTTTTTGGTTATATTTTAAGTTCTGAGCTGTTTCTCCTCCTCCTCCCACAATAAAGAAGGTTATCCAAATCTGGCTTCAGATACTTAACACTTCCTAGCTGTGTGACCCTGGGCAAGTAAATCACTGAATCCTAATTGCCTCAGCAAAAATAAATAAATAAATAAAAATTTAAAAAAGGATATTATCACTTACACACACACACACACACACACACACCACTATACTATAAGTACTTCTATTTATCAGTTCTTTCTCTAGAGGTGGATAGCATTTTCCTTCATACATCCTTTGTAGTTGATTTGAGTATTTATAATGCTCAGAATAGCTCAGCCATTTGCAGTTATTCTTCAAACAGCACTACTCTTCCTATATACAATGTTCTCTTGGTCTTACTCATTTCACTCATTATTTTATGCAAATCTTTCCATGTTTTTCTAAAATCAACCAGCCCATCATTTCCTACAACACAATAATATTCAATCACAATCATGTATCACAATTTATTTAGCAATTCCCCATCTAATGGGCATTCTTTCAAATTTCCAGTTGCTACCAAAAAGAAAGTTGCTATAAATATTTTAGAATACATAGGTTTTTTTTTTCCTTTTTCCCTGATCCCCATGGGAAATAGACCCAATAGTAGTATTTCTGGGTCAAAGGATTTACAGTTTTTTATCATTTTTTGAACATAATTCCAGATTGCTCTCAACCCTTCACAACCTGTCTCCTTTCTAGCTTTCCAGTCTTCTCACACATTATATAGTTCCAACCTCCCAAGCCCAATAATTCAGTGGCACTTGTCTCCATGCCACAGCTAACTTCAGATATTTTCACTGGCTGTCTTCTTGCCTAGAATTCCCTTCCCCACTCCCACCTCCAGCCCCCATATCCTCCTCCTGGTTTCCTTGGATTTCTTCAATTCTCCATTACAATCCTACCTTCTAAAGGAAAATTTTCCTGATTCCCTTTAATGTCAGGACCTTCTCTGTATTGATTATTTCTAACTTGTCCCATCTATAAGCTTGTTCATGTTGGCTTTCTGGTTAGATTTTCAACTCCTCAAAAGCAAGAACTGGCCTTTGCCTCTTTTCATCTCCCCAGATTTAGCACAGAGCCTGGCACAGAACAGGCTCTTAAGAAATGCTTGTTGGTTGCAGGAGCATCTTCCTTTATGTAGAAAGAGACAGCTCCATTATAGAGAATTTATGGAGCAAACACATATTTCCTCTTCCTTCCATCTTTCTGTCAGAAGCAGTTTGTGATGTCTTGGGAGTAGTCCTAGCTCTAGATTTAGGTTGCCTTGTTCTTTTCTTTTTTTTTTTTCATTCTGAAGAGTAACAAAGATGAGCAATGTCTTGGCTTGCATGTGAATTTGATTTAAGTGAGGCAGAATTGCACAAAGTCTAAAATCTGCCTCAGAAACATAGTTGAGTGATCACATTTAGAGACTTAACCTCCCAGGGTCTAGTCCTCCTCTAGAAGGTAACAATAATCATATTTACATAGCATTTTATGAGAAAAATGCTAAATGTGATTTATTATTAGCAAAATAGCAAGCTAGTATTTATATAATGCTTTAAAGTCAACAAAGCCCCTTAAGACTATTACCTCATTTAATCCTCACAACAGGCTGAGTGATAGACATTATTATTCCCATTTTACAGATGAGGAAGCTGAGGCCAAGATAATGAAGTGACTTGCCAAAGTAACAGTACTAGTTAATGATTGTGGTAATAGTAGAAATCAAATCTTTCTGACTCCATTCTAGTTATCTTGCAGACCACACTGCCAAACAAATGGATTAATGTGATGGATAGGAATAAGGAGTCCTGGGTTTGAATCTTACCTTTGACATTTACTAGCTATGTGACCTAGGAAATATCATTGAATCTCCTTAAGCCTAAGTTTCTTTTCTTTTCTTTTTTTCTTTTCTTTTTTTTCTTTTCTTTTTTTTTTTTTTGGTAAAATGGAGATATTTATACCTGTAATTCTTATTTGATAATGAGACTGTTGAGAGGATGGAATGAAATAATCCATATGTCAGTGTTGGTTATTATTGCTCACAAACATCATTCATTCCACTTGAAATCCCCTTCCGCCAATCAAAATCCTCCTCCTTATTCAAATGTCAACTCCTCTGAGGAAGCTTTTTTTTTTTTTTTTTTTTCCCCAGTTCTCAGTCAGAAGGAGTTTCCTTGGTGATTCCACAGCAAGCCCTCTGCATTCTTGCTTCTCATGTAGTTATTTATATCCATATATGTCCGACAGACTGAAAGTATTTTCAAAGTTGTAGATTTTCTATAATACCTATCCAAGTACCTTATATACATTTACTCCATGGCTGATTGAAATTCACCTGAAATTAGTATTAAATAGAGATTTTTCTAAACTCTAATATGGAGCTGCAGACTGAAATGTGTAAGGAATGTAAAAAGCCATATGATTCAACTCCTTCATTTTACAAATGAGGAAATTGAGTCCCAAGGACTTTTGGGATTTGCCCAAGGTCATATAAAAGGGGAGTCAAGATTTGAATTCAGGTCCTCTGACTCCTTACCACTGTACAACTGTTGCCTTATTTTACACATTACACATTACCCAAAAATGTGTATCATATGAATTCTTTCAGTCCAATTCAATAATCCCAACAATCTTTTGTACCCAAATCATCTGAACAAACTTGTCCAGAACAAGAATTTGAGCATTTTCTTGAGATCTTTGGTTTTGGAATTCTGTCCTTTAACTGATTCATTGAATCTGAATTTGAGGCCTCCAGAATGTTGGCAGATATATACACATAATCCAGAGACTTGGGGAAGAAAAGAATCATGGAGGATGAGCTAAAAATACATTTGGGTGGGGGTTGGTTACCACCAATTCTTTAAGTCTGGTGACTATGCTAGGAAAGCATTTGTGGATTAATGAGTGGCTTTGAATTAGTCATTCATAGCATGGAGAAATAGATTTGTTTTATTTTTTTTTCCAAAGTGCTTTAAAGTCATTAATTAACTATTCTGAATAGTCTGCTTTGGAAGCAAACTAAGGTATTTCTCTGGTTGAGGAAAGCAAGGGAGAGGATTAAAAAGAAAAATTAAACCAGAGGATTTCCCTACTGCCAGTCATCATCATCTAGTGAGCCCAAATCCCAGGACTGAAGTCATTATGACCTCTGCTCGCTTGCTATAGTGGTTGGGGCAATGTCCATGCAGGAGTGTAGCAAAGTATTTAGAAGAGGAAAAAACAAATGAAAACTCAGAAATGAATCTAATCTTCTGGGTAATGTTTTATATCCTGATCAGTTCTTTCATCTCTTAGAGGCAGCCTCAGATACTAGCTATGTGATACAGGGCAAGTCACTTAAATTCTATTTACCTCAACCAGAAATTGGGGATAATAATAGCATCTACTTCTCAGGAGTATTGTGAAGATCACAAGGAGATAGTCTATAAAGTGCTTCGCACAGAGCCTAGTGCATAATACTCACCTATACTTATATGCTCACTTAACAAAATATCTAAGCCTGGAAGGGAGCTCCTGATCCTCAGAAGATGAGATGAAGAGGAAGTAACCCCAAGTGAGAGAGAATGCCAAAGAGAATGCATGGAGAAAAGAAAAGAAATATTAAGATAAGGGGATATTTAGAAGTTCACTTTTGTTTAGACTATGTGAAAAGAAATAATGTTAAATGAGTCTTAAAAGGTAAGTCCGTGTCACACTACTGGGGGCTTTAGATGCCAGGCTGAGCAAGTTTGCATTTCATTCTAAAAACAATAATTATTTTAATTACGCTTAATAAAGCACTTGCTATGCTTAATTAAGCACTGTGCTAGGGGATGTACAGAGACAAAAAAAAAAAAAATGGGTCCTTGCATTCAAGGAACTCACTTCCTCCCTTGGAAGATAACATGTACATATAGCAATGTAATGGGGACTGGACAATGAGAACTCAATATTTAAGAGCATGTGGGATGTGTTCTGTCATCCTCACTTTTATGTTAATAGACCTGTTTTCAAGTTCATGGGAACTTGGAAGGTTCAAGCTTCATTGACCAATCTCCCCCTTCTCTCAGCCCTTCCCTCTACCTTACATGCAGAATAAATAAAAATAAATACATAAACATAAAATAATGCACGAAATAGGAAGACAAAAATATCCGGGGGCACCAGGAAAGACCTCTTGTAGAAGATGACACAAGTTTTTAAGGAAACTGGGGGTTGTAGCAGGTAGAGTTGAGCAGAAAATAAGTTTCAGGCATAGGAGAGAGGCTTTCAAAGGTGCAAAGATGTGAGATGAAGTGGTCTTTGTAAGAAATAGGAAGGAGAGCTTGGCTAGAGCACAGAACATATGAAGGGGACTAATGTATAATAAGTATGGAGTTGTAGATTGGAACCTGATTAGGAAGAGTTTAAATGCCAAAGTTATAGTTGATTCTAAAAGCAAGATGAAGCCACTAGCATTTACTGAATAGGGAAATGACAATTTAGAAATATCACTTTAGCAATTGCATCTAAGATGGACTGGTAAGGGGAAAGAAAAAGTAGAGTGACCAAATATGAGACCACTAGGAAATGATGAGAACCATTACTAGGGCAGTGGCTGGGTGAATAGAAAGAAGGGGAAGATGTGAAAAATATTAGGAATGTAGGCATAACAAGGTAATGAATTAGTTATGGGGGGGGTGGAGGTAAGAGGGTGTAGTAGAAATGAGGAGATGATTTCCAGGTAGTACACCTGGATGATTGAAAGGATGGTGATGACATTGACAGGCATGAGGAAATTCAGAAGAGGGGAGGGTTCTGGGGGGAAAGATGATGAGTTCTGTTTTAGATATGACACATTTAAGAAGACTACAGACTATGCTGGTTGAGATGTCCTATATATAGTTGGTGGTGGAAGACTAGAACACAAGAGAAAACTAGAGCTAGATCCATACATCTGAAAGTTGTCTACATAGAAATAATGATTAAACCCAAGGGACCTCAAAAGGCACCAAGTGGGAGAGCATATAGAGAGAAAGGAGTCAAAGCCCAAGGTTTCCAAGGTGTTCAGGAAGCAGTTCAACTAGCTCTTGTGAGTCTGTGTTAAATTTTCAATGTGAACATTTATACTCTAGAAATCATCTATTGTTAAGAAATCTGGACTTGAATTATTGTCTAATTGTCCAGATTTAAGAAAGTGATGAAGAAAATGTTAACATTACAAATTAAACTTAAAAGAAACAATTCTTTTTTGAACACACAGTTGTAAAACATTTACCAAAACACACAACTGGTATACAATCATAGTAAGGAGTGGATTTTGAATGATGATCTAGCACATGAGACTAGGGAGAAACATTTAGACAGATAGAAGAAGGTCTTGGAATGAGTCATTTCATGAAAACCCAGAGAGCAGAGAGTGGTCAACAGTGGAAATGTTGCAGAAAGTTCAAGGAAAAAAAAAAAAGGATTGAGGAACACCTCATTAGATTTGACAATTAAGAGACCATTGGTAACTTTGGAAAGAGCTGTTTCTGTTGAATGAATGATGAGATTAGAAGCTTAGATTTCAAAGGCTTAACAAGTGAGTAAAAAGAGGAAGTTAAAAACTAAGAATAGATAGGGTTTGTTTTCTAGGAGTTTGGCTATGAATGGAGTGATGGGATATAGGATGTCAGCATGACAAGTAAGGACCTTTTAAGGATGAGGGATACTTGGCAGCAGGGAAAGATGTAAAAGATGAGGAGAGGCTAAAAATGGAATTATAGGAGCAATATTCTAGAGAAGACAGGAGGGAATAGCATCAAGAATTTATCTAGAAGGAGTTGGATATGGCAAGGAGCAAGAGACTTTGGAAGTTTTTTTAGAAGCTAAGAAAAAAGGCTATACTGGAGAAGGCAGTGAATAGTGAGAAACAGGGAGATATATTCCATTTCCTTAGTCCATATGAGAAGGATGGGGGCCTGAATTAGGGTAGTGATTGCCTGAGTGGAGAGATGGGGACAAACATAAGAAATGCTGTGGCAAGAGCCTTGACAAGTCAGGCAACTGATTTAATGAAAGACCCTCAGATGGAAGATCAGGAGAGAGCCAAAAGATACCAGCAAAAAGGGGTGTGGTCATCAATGATAAAAGCTGTGGAGAGAAGATCCTTTTGAGGGATGGGCCCACTCCCAAATTCACTTTTGTTCATTCCAGAACCTAAGATACAAGATAACAGATCACTAAACACTCTGAATTTTGTTTCTTAGCATTGATATTCTTACTTATATAATCATGTGTAGCAAAGATTATCCTAGTCCCAACCACCTGAATGTCAGTTTGTTTACTTTTAATCCATCCTCCAAGGTTCTTCAATATTTCTAAGAGGTCTTCTTTTCACAGATTGTTTCTTCTCACAGATTTGTCATCTTTTGCCTCAATTGGCTTGGGTCACTACAAATATTTACCCAATTTTAGCGGTTCCCCAACTACTCCAGGTCCATTTAACCATTTATCAGTCAAATCAGCATTTGCAAGAAAAAACAAATATTCCAACCCCCAAATCTGGGAGGAATAACTCTGCCCCAACCCTCTATCCTTATAGCACCTCAGTTTCTGAGGAAGCAAGGGGGTCACAGTTTCATTCAATTCCTATATAACAAAACTTCTTAAACTGGGGATCATGACCCTCTATGGGTCATATAACTGAATGTGGGGGTTCTGAAAAATTTGGCAACAGTAAAAAGTATGTCTGCCAAGATTTAATTATTTGTTACAATAAATAAACATATCCATCTCATTAATACGCAAATTTGCTTTTGTCTTTAACAAATGGTAAAATTATATGTGTACCAAAGAGTTGTTTTAAAATAAATTTCTTTATGATTTATTATGAGGAAATGTTTGACTTTTATAACTACTTTATATACCTATGTACTTAAGGTCACATAAAAATTTCTTGGGTAAAAAGAGGTCACGAATGGCAAAAATTTAAGAAGCCCTACTATATAGCAATACTTTTGCCAAAATCTAAGCCAAAAGCTGCCTTGGGCTTAAGGTCCCAAGAAACTGGCTTTTCAAGGCTTCCCTAACTAAATATCCAGCTGGGAATCTTGCCATCAGGATCATAATGGGTCAAACTCCTGGGTTCAAGGACCCACCACCTATGCCTACAACTAAAAAGGACAAAAGAAACAAGACAAAAAGCCCAACCTGGATTTTTCAAGGCTTAAAATGTAGGGGAAATGACTGAGCAAGTTGTGGTATATGATCGAGATGAAATACTACTGTGCTGTAAGAAATGATAAGCTCAATGATCTTAGAAAAAACATGGATGGACTTGCACAAAGTAATGAAGAGTGAAACAAGCAGTACCTAGAGAATGTTGTATACAGTAACAGTAATATGATTCTAAGAACAACTTTGAGCAACTAAGTCATTTTGACTATTATAAATACCTAAATTAGCTACAAAGGATACACACACACACACACACACACACACACACACACACAACACAGTACTATCTGCATCCAGAGAAAGAATTGAGAAAATACATTTGTATTTGAATGGTAGACACCTGGGGGGTGTTATTTATGCTGGCATTTCCTAACATTGCTGCTAAGGAGAAAGAACTTACATGACATCACTGCATTTTCTCCCCAGCTAGCACAGTCTTTCATCTGGAATTCCTTTCTATCTTGCTTTTCTTCTGAAGAAGACCTTTCCACCTCCATTGACTTTGTTCTGGGGGAAAACTGGCTGCTCTCTTTGTTCTGAGAGAGGAGGGATGCCAGTCCTCTGCCAAAAGAAAAAAAAAGTAACATGATAATTTTATTATATAATAGGAATATCAAGTTGTACATAATAATTTTGCATTTTCATTTTTTTTCCTTTTCTATTATGTTAAGGAAATGCTTGTTTTATTTTGGGGATGTGGGAGAAGGATAGAGGGAAAACTAGTTTTAGTTCATGGAGACCAGGCTTTGGGTGAATAGGACTTTTACCATACCCTAACCCTTTTCCTTCCCTCCTCCTGTCCCCCCAGCCAATGCTGCCTTCTAGAAAAGAGAAAGATGTACCAGGCTGGTAGTTTTAAAGGTAAACCCTGTTCTAGCTATATAACCAATGGGAAAGCCTGCTTCCACCCTGGTGTAAGGGAACAACCGGAAGACTTCTCCCAGAAATTCTTAAAGGGGGACCTCCATCCTAGGTCACCTGAACTTGTACCAAAATCTATCACACAAGAAAAAATGCAATGAGTCTTATTGTAATGAGACAATTATACAGAACATAGCCCATCTATTTCTAGTTTTCCATCTTTTGTGACTCATCCCTTCATCCATTTTTTGTGACTCATCCATTCAATGTGATTCATCCATTCATCAGGTTTGATGGCTAAAAGTCAGCATAAATAGCAATTGTTTCTGAGGGTCTTCCTCTCACAAATTGTTTCCTCTCACAGATTTGTCATCTTTTGCCTCAATTCTTACCTAGCCTTTAACTACTGGATGGGCACTGCCTCAGGCAAAGTGAGACCTGAGAGAGATCTTCACTTCAAAAGACCAAGGTCTTCCACTACATCCCTAGCTATTGCCAGTAGACCTGACCTATGTCTTGTCACTGAATTCAGATTCTCTGGAGGAGAGAGTGAGGTTGACAACTTTGCACAGCTTTTCCTCACTTATATCCAATTCCCTCGAAAGTTAAGACTTTACCTTCAGGATGTCACTCCTCCTCTTTGAGGAATGGTGACCAAAACAATAACAATAATCCATATTCTCCAATAGTGTCCAGGACACCTATCCTAAGTGTTACAGGTCTTTCTCTGGGTCTCCTGAGCTCATAACTATGGCAGATATGCTCTCTATCTATTATCCTGCACTCTCCCCTGAGCCCAGCCAAGCCTTTATTTGGTGATGTCCTCAGTAACCCTTTTTTGTCTGCAGTTATTCACTAGCAATATGTAACATCTACCCCATGGCCCCTCAGGTGAACTAGAATGATGGTAATGATGATGATGATAAGCATGCTCATAGCAGTTTATGATTTGCTAACACTTGCTACATCCATTTTATTTATTTATTTTTGGAAGCAATGGAGTCAAGAGCCTTGCTTAGGAATACCCAGCTAGTAAGTGTCTTGAGGCCAGATTTGAATCGGGTCCTCTGACTCCAGGGCCAGTGTTATATCCACTATACCACTAGCTGACCCTGTCACAGCTGTTTTAAAATTCAAATTTGAAAACATTCTTAGTGTGCAGACAATCCAGAAACCACTGGCTTTCACAAAAGGTATAGCTGAGTAAATTGACCAATCCCAAAGTATGCAAAGAACATTCTGAACTTACTAGCTCAGGGCATGGGTGTATCAGCAGGCTTATTTATGCTGGCATTTCCTAACATTGCTGCTAAGGAGAAAGAACTTACATGACATCACTGCATTTTCTCCCCAGCTAGCACAGTCTTTCATTTGGAATTCCTTTCTATCTTGCTTTTCTTCTGAAGAAGACCTTTCCACCTCCATTGACTTTGTTCTGGGGGAAAACTGGCTGCTCTCTTTGTTCTGAGAGAGGAGGGATGCCAGTCCTCTGCCAAAAGCAAGAGAGTACACACATGTCATAGCCAATTAAAAGTGGCTAACTGTTCAGTCTCCTTGGTGAGTATCAAGTGACAAAAGAAAATAATAGAGAGAATGTGGTTTCAGCAAAATTAAAATTCATGAAAAAGTTGAACATTCCCAAAACTAATTTAATAATAAAGTCCAACTAGGCAAGCACACCAAAAAATGAGAGCTGTGATTAGGTAAAAGAAGGTGTCTATCCCTTTCTACCTTCCTTAAACACAGGAATTCAATTTCAGCACAGGATATAAACTTCCTTTGGCTTCTCAATATAAACTATTATAATGTCAGTTGGAACATTCAGTACATATGGGTAGGTGGGAAGAAAGCTGACCATTTCCAGCAGGGTTTATTTCAGATTCATAAAGGAATGTGCTTATTATTCTGTGTTGGGCAATGTTTTGAAATATATTTCAATGGCAGGGACTGCTGGTGGTTAGAAAATGGAGAGAAGGCAGGAAATAAGGCTGAATAAAGAGGTAAGGAGAGAACAAGTTTGATTTCACATTCTATTTTAAAACAAAACTAATGTTGCTAAATGGAATTACTTCTAACAATATATTTTTTGAAATGATAAAGCAACATTTATTTATTTATTAAGTACTTTGTTTCAGGCACTTCTAGACACTGTACATTAAAAGATCACAAATGAGGTGATCATTGAATTCAGTTAAGTTTATAGTCTATTAAAGGAATAACATACACAAAATGAGTACGCACAAAATGCTTACAAAATAAGCATAGAACAAGGCAGCTTAGGAGGGCAGTGGATAGAGCACTAGTCTTGGAGTCAGGAGGATCTGAGTTTAAATCCAACTTCAGATTCTTAATAGCTGTGAGACCCTGAGTAAATAATTTAAATGCTGTTTTCCTAAAAAGAAAAAAGGGAAACACAAAGGAAGGAGGGGATAGAGTATTAGCTGCTGGGGGAAGTAGGATAGGTTTCTTGTAGAAAATGACCCCTTTGCCTGAATTTTCAATTATCAATCGATCAATCTGTAGCTGAGGAGTTAAACATAACATGCCCAAAGATGTCCTCCCTGATGCCAGTCAATCAGATGTGCTGTTCAACCATTTGTGAAGTGATTTCTATGTACAAGATGCTATGCTAAGTGCACAAGAAAGGCAAAAAGTCCCTGTCTTTAAGGGGCTTATATTCTAATGCACTAGCTCAGTGTTTAAGGGCAGTTAGATAGAATATTATATAATGTGCTGAGCCTTTCCAAGTTTTTCTGAAATCTGCCTGCTTATCATTTCTTATAGCACAGTAATATTCTAGAAGACACCTACCCTAAGGGGGAAGAATGCAGAGCAGGACAAGATGTAAGGTGCCCATTCAGCAGTATCACAAAATACCTTAGGTTTAAATGAGGATTGCCACTTGTTTAAGTTTGTTTTTGTAAAATGAGCATTCATGTGACTGTTCTGTGTAGTGTGTAGTGGGAAAAACATAACTGTCCCATACCTGTTTCATATGACATAGTTGGGTACCTTTCCACTGCCTTTTTTTGGGAGACCCTAGACATAAGTCAAAATCTAAGATCTCTTGGTCTCTTTCCTTTCATCATTTTCCATCTTGCCAGTCTTCATCTATTTGCCTTCATTGATTCTATGCATCCTAGTACTTTGGATATTTCTTGAGGAAGCCATGTGACAATGTATTGGTCTTGATCTACTACAAGTATGATATGTAATTTCTTTCTTTCCTCATGCTTTTCTGAATTCTTCACATCTATTATTTCTTAGACTACAGTAAAATCCTATTACATTCATGGACTATACTTTATTGCCCATCTAAAAGATATTTATAGTTGCAACAATGCTGCAAAAAATATTATTATAAATTTTACTCTCTATATAGGCTTTTTTTTTCAATTTTGACCTTTTTAGATTATATACCTTGAAGTAGGATATCTGAGTCAATGAATATGGACATGTAACTCACTGTTTTGTTTTGTTTTGTTTTTTTAAGAATAATTCCAAAACTGTTTGCTTGCTTTGTGTTTCCTTTCTCTGATTTTTTTTCTTGTAGATACGATTTTTCTTGTACAACAAGATAAATGTGGAAATATGTATACATATATTCAATTTATCAAGTATATTAACATAATTAACATGTAGTGGAGTTCCTGCCTTCTAGAGGAGGGGTGGGGACTAGGGAGGAAAAAATTTGTAACTGAAAGCTTTGTAAGGGTCAATGTTGAAGAATTACCCATACATATGTTTTGCAAATAAAAAGCTTTAATAAAAAAAAAAGTTAAAAAAAAAAGAATAATTCCAAATTGCTTTTCAGAATAACTGGTTCAATTCATAGCTCCATCAAGCAGTGTGTTTGTTAGTATTCCTATTTGTCTTCTCCAACATTGGCTTTTTCCATTTTTGTCATCTTTGTTAATTTTCTGGGTATAAGAGGAAACCATAGAGCTATTGTAATTTGCATTTCATTTACTTTAGGAAGTCACAGAAATTTTTGAATGATCATTAATATTCTTCATGATTCATGAACTATTTCTTCATTTCCTTTGGCTATTTACATATTAGAAAATGAGTCTTGGTCATTTACAACAGTTTAATCTACAAATATCCTAGATACCAGAATTCCCCATAGCTATTTGATTCGAAGATTTATTTCCAATTGATGCTTTCCCTTCTTATTCTAGTTACATACATTTTGTAGTGCAAAAGCTTTTTAGCTTCATTCAATCCAAATAATTTGTTTTATCTTTTGTCATCACTTCTATCCCCTTCCTAACTTTGAAAGGTACTTGACCCAATTTCCTTCCCTTCTCTTCTATTCCTTTCCTTCTCTTCTGTTCCCTTCCTTTCTCTTTCCTTCTTCCTCTTTCCTTCCTCCCTTTCCCCCCTCTCTCCCTCCCTCCCTCTCCCTCTCCATCTCTCTGACTCTCTTTGTCTCTCTTTCTGTGTCTTTGTTTCTGTCTCTGTCCTTTCTTTCTCTTTTTTTTCTCAATCAGTTCATATATCCATTTTGAACTTAGTGTGTTATATGATATCAAACAATGGTTGAAAATAGTTTTTGCCAAACTATCTTTTATTTTTCCCCAAAATTCAAGTCAAATAGGAAATTCTCCAAGAAATATGTTTTCAGGTTTATCAGACACTTGATTTTGGGGTCACTTCTCAATTTTCTTTAATCTATCTCATTGACTTACCTTTCTATTTTGTTTAATTAATATGATGGCTGCATTGTAACATAATTTGAAGTCTGTTCCCTTCCTTACTTTCATTCCTAATTTTCTTTATTTCTCTTGGGATTCTGGATCATTGTCTTCCTCCAAATGAAAACACTCTTGGTCATTTAACTGGTATACCATCACATCTCTAAGTTGATTTAAGTGATGACATTTTTATTATAGTGGTATAGCTCAAACACAAGCAATAGTGACTATCTCTGTCTTCTGTCATTCTATAGTTCTTTAAAGAATATTATTCAATAGCATTTGTCTTCAGTATGTCTTGGCAGATTGTTTCCATATACTTTACACTTTTGTAGTTATTTTAAATGAAATTTTCATTTCTATTTTTCCTCTGGATTGTTTGTTATTACTATATAGAAATGCTGATTTTTTTTTTGACTTTGTATCATGTTCTTTGCAGAAGTTATTCTTTGTCTCTTCTAATTCCTTGGAGGTATTGTAAATAAACGGTCATAACCTTAGTAAATACACATTTTTTTTCTTTTCTGCCATTTCATAACTTTATTATCCTTCTCATGTCTTTTTAATTAATTAAAGCTTTTTATTTACAGAACATATGAGTTATTTTTCTACATTCACCTTTGCAGACCTTCTCATGTCTTTTTGGCATTGGTAGTATTTCCAGCAATATGCTAAGTAGCAGCAGAACAAAAGGAAGCATACTTGCTTTACTTCTGTATCTACTGGTAAAG
Source organism: Myrmecobius fasciatus (assembly GCA_023553655.1). NCBI lineage: Eukaryota > Metazoa > Chordata > Mammalia > Dasyuromorphia > Myrmecobiidae > Myrmecobius > Myrmecobius fasciatus. The sequence goes on along the minus strand of JAJPUD010003315.1, from coordinate 212,740 downwards.
TATCTACCATTTCCCTGTTGCAAAAAATGCTAGTTTTTATTTTTAGATGTACATTTTGGTTATATTAAAAATGTCCCTTCTACACTTATGTTTTCTTGTTTTTCTCTCTGTGTACACAATGTTACACAATTTTTATTTCTGATTTATCTGATAGTATGATTATAACTCAACTTAATTTTTTTTCTTTCAACTTCCCTTCATTCTCTAAGAGCGTGGAGTGAAATGGGAAAAACATTTCTAGGATATAACATATTAGGGTTTTTTCTTCCCTATTTTGATGACTTCTTTTATTTTATTGGGTAATTTAATCCATTTAAGTTAAAGTCATTATTCTTAGGGTTGTGGGTTTTTTTTTCCATTTGCTATTTTGCTTTTTTAATCCTTTTTCTCTTTTAAGTCAGAACTTTGTCCCTGTGATTAGTTGGGCATACACTTGGATGCTAGACTATTTTCATAGGCTTCCTCCTCCTATCTCCATCCCTCACTTATATTTACCTACCCATCCTAAGCTTTCTGAATTTAATTTCTTTTTATTCACTATTTCCTCATTTCCTTTACCCTTCTTTCCCTACAGTAAGCCAAGTAAATAATTTAAAATCTCTCCATAAGCCTTTTATTTTAAGTAACCATCTTTTGCCACATCCTTTTCAAAGTTTTCTTTTGCTCTGACCTAATTTTTTTTCCTTCCCATTTATTTTGAATTTTATTTTCTGATGCATGGCTATATAATTTCTGACTTATGTGTTAATTCTTTTTTTCTTTAATCTTTGTGTTGCTTGTGAGGGTTAAGAATCTGAGGTAGCAAGTTTAAACTTCCTTGTATGCCATTTCAGTGTTATGCTTTGATAGGTCTTACTCCATCTTCTCTGCCTTCTACTGTATCTCAGGCTTGGAAACAAAAATTCACAATTAAAGCTGTCGGGGAAAGCAGTATAAGATAGGGATCACCCTGTGCCCCAATTTATGAGTTAAGCCTGACAATGATCAGTCTCTATTCTTAAGGCTGTGCTATCTTAACTCTGGGATTGTCTTTTTTCATGTAGCATTACTGACCCAAGTTTTTACTTACCTCTTGTCTCCCTATTTGTGCAATTTTCTCTTCTGTTATTTCTTAAGGGATTTACTCCATGGATTATTAATTCAATCCTTCCTTCTTCCTTTGTTCTGATTTGTTTTCCTTAAATATTCTTTTTTGGACCCTTAATGAGCCATCTTTATACTTTATTTTACCCCACAGCTTCATTTTTAAAAATGTTTTTAAGCAATAGCTTATAAATGAGTTAACTGGTTTCTTCACTTAATTTTCAAATTAAAAAAAAATTGAATTAGTTTACCTGTGTGTTTGTTTGAAGTGTATTAAATAATCTGATCATCTCTTTTTTTTGACAGGAGTCCTTCAAATACCTTTCTTTGATTGGAGGTCCATCTCCAGGAGGAGGAGGGCGGGGGATGACTAGTCTAGGTTTGTAAGATATGTTATATTGAATTATAGTTTGGTGTCTTTGCTTTTTGTAATATTCTATCCCCTTCTTGTCTCTAATTTCTTTTGTCTATGAAATAATTCTGGGTTATTTGATGGGCATTTCATTCATATCTGAATGTTTTTTGTTGGATTACTTTCATAATTATTTGCATATCAAAACTGAGAAATTTAATTATTATATGGCCTAGAATTTGAATTATACTATTTTATTTTCTTGTGATGATCTGCAGATTCAAGTAATAATCAGTGGATTTGATTAATAATTGTTTTTTGTCTAAATTTGAAAATTAAAGCAAGTTTCTTTATGTTATTCCTTTCAGTAGAGTATTTGGATGTTTTATTTTTCATTTTCTTCTAGGAGATTTGTGATCATTAAGTTATAACTATATTACCTGTGTTCAAGGTCAGCAGCTTTGGCTAGTATAGAATTCTTTTTTTTTTTTTTTTTACATTGTTGTCTTTTACTACACTATTATCAAATTTTCTTCTACTTCAGGATTTTTAAATTCCAAATTCTTATTTAAGGTTTCTGTTTCTTCGAAGAGATTAGTCATCATGTGTTCTTTTTTTTCTCTGTTGTATTATTTTTTAGAATCTGTATGAGCACTTATTTTCTGACCATCAATTCTTTCCTATTTTTTTCCTTTGAGATTTTTAATTCTGTTTTGAACTATTGCGGAGTTGTTTTGGTTTGGTTTTTTTTTTTTTGTTTGTTTGTTTTGTTTTGTTTTGTTTTACTTTGTTTTGTTTTGACCTTGTACCAGGTTCACTAAGTTCATTTTTTTTATTATTAAAAGCTTTTTATTTACAAAACATATGAGTGATTTTTCTACATTGACCTTTGCAAAACTTTTTTTTTTGTTCCAAGCTTTTCCCCTCCTTCCCCCACCCCCCAACCCCTAGATGACAGGTAATCTAATACATGCTAAGTATGTTAAATTATATGACAAATCCGATATATGTATACAAACCTATACAGTTATCTTACTGCACAAGAAACATCAGATCTAGAAAGAGAGGAAAAAAAAAAAAAAACAACCTAAGAAGGAAAACAAAATGCATGGAAATATTCACAGAAAGTGTTAAGTGTTAAAATGCTGTGTTGTGGTTCACACTCAGTTCCCTCAGGCCTCTCTCTGGGTATATATGACTATCTTCATCGCTGAACAATAGGAACTGGTTTGAATCACACCATTGCTGAAGAGAACCATGTCCATCAGAATTGATCATCGTATAGTCTTGTTGCTGTGTATAATGTTCTCCTGGTTCTGCTGATTTCACTCAGCATCAGTTCATGCAAGTCTCTCCAGGTCTCTCTGAAATCATCCTGCTGGCCATTTCTTATAGAACAATAATATTGCATGACATTCATATAGCATAATTTATTCAGCCACTCTCCAATTGATGGGCATCCTTTCAATTTCCAGTTTCTTGCCACTACAAAAAGGGTTGCCACAAACATTTTTGCACATGTGGGTCCCTTTCCCTCCTTTAAAATCTCTTTGGGATATAGGCCCAGTAGAAACACTGCTGGGTCAAAGGCTATGCACTGTTTGATAACTTTTTGAGCATAGCTCCAAATTGCTCTCCAGAATGGTTGGATCCATTCACAGTTCCACCAGCAATGTATCAGTGTCCCAGATTTCCCACATCCCCTCCAACAGCTATCATTATCATTTCCTGTCATTTTAGCCAATCTGACAGGTGTGTAGTGGTATCTCAGAGTTGTCTTAATTTTCATTTCTCTGACCAATAGTGATTTGGAGCACCTTTTCATGTGACTAGAAATAGTTTCAATTTCTTCATCTGAAAATTGTCTGTTCATATCTTTTGACCATTTATCAATTGGAGAGTGGCTTGAATTCTTATATATTTGAGTCAATTCTCTATATATTTTAGAAATGAGGCCTTTATCAGAACCTTTGAATGTAAAAATATTTTCCCAGTTTATTGCTACCCTTCTAATCTTGTCTGCATTCATTTTGGTTGTATAAAACCTTTTTAACTTGATATAGTCAAACTTATCTATTTTGTGATTAATGATGATCTCTAGTTCTTCTTTGGTCAGAAATTCCTTCCCCCTCCACAGGTCTGAGAGGTAGACCATCCCAGGTTCACTAAGTTCAAAGGATTTTTTTAAAGCAGATTTTCTGGATTCATTTTTCTTCATATACAAATATCATACTTATTGATAGTGTTTTGGACATAATTTCCTTCTTTCTTTCTGACACATTATCTGATTGTAAGCTATGGTTTTATTCAGTTTCTCTCTTAAATATTGGTTAATTGCCTCAAATTTCTCTTCTCAAGTTTTGGTGGCTTTGAGTAAAGGACATGTATCATCTGGGTTTTGCATCCTATTCTTTAGGCCACAATACTTGTTTACCTTCTAGGTGGTTCTATGTTGTAGAATGGAATAGGGGTGGTGATGAAAGGGCAGGAATTAAGGCTGAATCACTGCAATAGGATAAATGGAAATGGATCTCTATGGCCAGATTCTGAATTATAAGACTTTGAGTTTATAGCATGCTGATGAGGTCAAGGTAGCAATACATAGTTTGAAGTAGACATATGAAAAAATTCATAGTAGCCATTCTTCTTGCCAGGTTTATTTAGGAAAAGAGTTTACAGACAAAATAAGAGATAAAATAGGCACCAGGAGTGGCAAATATGAAATAGAGTTGGGAGAGCATAAAGTTAGAAAGGAAAGGAATTTGGAAGAATTAATTAAAGGAATATGCCATGAGGCCTAAGTATGTCATTGGCATTCTAGTTAGACTGGCAGGTTAGATCAATAGAGGAATTTAGCAGACTAACCAGAATTAGCCAGAGCAAGGAGAAAGACACCATTAAAGGGAAATCACCATGAGGGAGAGATAATATCATTGTGGGCTTAGTCCTGAAAGGAACTTAGCAAAGATCATCATAAGCACATCTTTTATAAGCGAAATACAGCCTTGGGGTTTCCTAGGTACAAAGGCACAGAACTCAAGAGAGAGGGTCAGGGAGCTAGATGGAATACACCTGGCAGACCAGGTCCCAGACCTAGGTAAAAATATGCTAATAAATATCTCAAAGATTGTTGTGAATGTCTTTAATGATATTAACTAGATTGGAGATAGGATAGATGAATTAACAATAGACTCTGACTTCACATTATTCTGTAGGATTTGGGCTTTTTCTTGATAGGGGAAGACAATCAGTTCACATCAATTCTATCAGAAAGAGAAGTGAAGAATGGGATAAAGACAATAAGTGAGGGGAGTTTGAGTATTTTTTTTTTGATATTTTATTTTATCTTGTGTAATGTTTCTGCCTTCTCCTATAGAATCAACTTTAGTTTTCCGATGAGCGGTGCACCATCCCTATTATTAAAGGATTTTTTTTGAGGTTGAGAACTTCAAAGAGAGAGCTAGATGTATAGAAATAGAAAAAACACAGAGATGATAAACTGTCAGGAGCTTATATAGTAGAGAATAAAGAGAAAAGGGTTCAGGGAAGAGCTTTGGAATACATTGGAAGTTAGGGGCATAACTTGGAGGAATGCCAGCAAAGGAAACTGAGTGACATTTTATGATAGGTAGGAAAAGGATCAAGAAAAAGAGTAACAACATGAAAATGCCAAGAGAAGAAAATATCCAAAAGGAGAAGGTGCTCAACAGTGTCAAAAAAACAAACAAACAAAAAAAGGTTAAGAAGGTTGAAAATTGAGAGAAGACCATTAGACTAAGCAATTACAAAATCATTAGTAGCTTTGGAAAAAGCAGTTTCAGTTGAGTGATAAGATCAGAAATCAAATTTCAGAGGGCTTAGATGAGAGTGAGAAAAGAGGAAATGGATACAATTAGTATATAGTACATTGGTTTTTATAGCAATTAGTATTAGTATTAGTAGAATTAGTATTCATGTGTTTAGATGATGAAATTTATGTTTGGGCACCAAATGTTAAGGTTCAATCATATGACAAATTCACAATGGCTGTTCTGTTTGTCAAAAGGGACATTTATTTAGGAAAAGAGTTTACAGACAAAATAAAACATAAAATAGGTAGGAATAGTAAATATGAAATAGATTTGAGAGAGCATATAGACAGAAAATTGGTTTTAACAATTAACAATGGAAAAGACAAGCTCCCTATGATGTAGTTTAGACACCAAATGATGTGATTTAAGGACCAAAATGATGTAGGTGGTGTAAATATCAGATGATTGTAGGCACCAAAAGTTGGAGTTCAGTCATGTGAAGAATTTACAATGGCCATTCTCTTTGACAAAAGATAGATTTATCTTTTGGTTACAGACAAAATGAAGGGATACAATAAACACCAGAAATAGTAAATATGAAATAGAGTGAAGAGCATATGAAAGACAAGTTCCTCAGTAGAACACATAATTACCTAGTAGAAAGGGAGTACCTCCATGAGGCTGGGGCATGCCCTTAGCTGGCAAGATAAATCCTTAAAGGGACTTAGCACCCTAAAAGAGTTAGCTATAAGGAGGAGAAATGGGGTTGGGAAGCACAGTAGAGTTAGGGACATACCACATGGCATGGGGGAAAGGGGAAGGGGAAAGGTACCATGAGGCAGAATGCCATGGCAGACTGACTCAAAGGAAGGCAAGGATGAAATGGCCCATAAGTAGATTTTATAGGGAAAAATTAACCTCAGGGACATGACTGGAATTTCTGATAGGGCATGGCAAGGTGAGATTGCTGGAAACCTCTACAGAAGGTGGATCTCAGGGTTTGACATAACTTGGATTTCAGACTGGACAACCTCCCTGAAGGGTGGTAGCATGGAGCTAAACTGAGCTCTATCAGAGCCTTCTCCCTGACTGCCTCAGGGATCAATTCCTCTGCTAATCACACCTAACACTGTAACTCACATCTAGAAGAACTCAGAATTAACCAGGAGAAAGGTAGAAGTATTCCATTGACTAGCAAGCTAAATCCATAGAAGAGTTCAGTACCCTATAAGAGTTAGCTATAAGAAAGAGAAAGATAGCATGCAAAATTGTGGGGAAATGAGAAGAATGCAACATGAGGCATAGGAGCAGAAGTGAGGAGAAAAACACCATGAGGCAAAAGGCCATGTCAGCCTAACTCAAAAAGGAATCAGCAAAGATGGCATGGGCCATAGGAAGATTTATAGGGGAAATTTAACTTCAGGAGTTTGACATAACTTGGATTCCTGACTGGACACAGTAAAGTGAGACTACCCAAGACCTTCTAAGAGGGTGGGATTATAATGTGGAACTGATCCCCCTCAATGCCTTTTCTTGCTTGCCTCAGGGAGTAATCATATCAGTGCTTCAGGTTTTCTCGACCAACCCTACCCAGTTACCTAGGACCTCATCACATAGCTTTTTCAAGGAATTTGGTAGAAAGACTTAGGACAATAGCTGGAAGGGGATGATAAGATCTAGAGTGAGTGATTTTTAAATGGCTTTTTCTCAGGTCTTACATACTTTGATCTCTCTACAGCCTTCAATACAGTTGGTCATCACCTTTTCCTGGAAACTCTCCTCCCTTGGCTTCTGCAATGTTTCTCACTTCTGGTGTGTTTCTAATTTATTTACTTGCTCCTTTATTTCCCACTGTCTGAATATGTATGCATGTGTAACAATGCTATTTGCCCTCTTTTGATCTAGATATTAAAGAGTCATCTATATAGAAGTGAACTGTGTGAAAGAAGGAAGGACAGCTGAGGAAGTAAAGGAGGAACAGAGGGGCAGGAAACAATAACAATAACATCAATAGTTTTTGCTTTAGTCAGCCATTATCTTCTATGTTTATTTTAAATATATATTATTGAGGTCAATGGACATTTTCCAATTAATTTATTATTTACTAATTTGATTTATTCTTCTCTTTTGTTCATGTAGTGAATTTCAACAAGGAAGTTAAACTTGAAAGCAAGGCTGGCCTGAATATTTTTGTTCTTTCTACAAAGAAATGTTCTCTCCAGGGCAACTTCCTTTAGTCTGAGTATGTCAGCTGTTTTGGCCAGTATCCTGAGAGCAAAAAACAAGGCCAAGTTATTTCACTATTGTATTTCTTAAAGGACTCACTTTAAAAACAAATTAGTCCAAGATGTGAGAGTTCTTTTGAATGTTTTGCAAGATTTGAAGTTCTTTGGGATTCAAGGAGGTGGAGGAAAATAGGCTTGGTGAATTCCCATACATGATTATTTGCCTATAATATCAGGGCACCAGCTTATACTGTACACTGTATGGGGAAAGAAAATAGTTGCTTATAAGTTCCTCTTAATCACATTCCTTTTCCTTGTTTTTACAGAGTATCAATAGCCAATGCACATTCAGATCATATTTCAAATTCATCATTATCACTAATCAGTGTTGAGTAAATAAAGTCTATAGATTTCTAGTAGGCACAAAGATGTCTATTCTCTACTGAAGCATTTCAGATTGTTTCAGAGAAAATTTGTACAGGTATGTAACAAATGAAGGCGTTAGATCAGGAGATTTTTTCCTTTAAAGCTTTAAAGTTCTATTCTCTACTCTTTTTCCTTTAAAGCTTTAAAGTTCTATTCTCTACTCTGTCTAAATGCCAAGTCTTGAATAATGGAAAAAACACTGAAGTGGGAAGTACAACACCTGAGTTCAAGCCCCAGCCCTGCCACAAACTAATTGAGGATCATAGGTAACTATACTAACCTCTGTGGCCCACAGATATCTCTTCTGAAAACGAGGGAGTGAGTTTAGATATTTTATTATCCTTTCCATCTCTAAGATGCTATAATTCTGTGATTTAAAGTGGTACAGCTAATAGAGAACTAGGTCTGGATCTGAGTTTAAATATGACCTCAGATCCCTTCTAGCTATGTGACTCTGAGGAACCCCTACATGAGGCATATATGTCAAGTCTTTCTGCCAGTCTTTTCCTGGACAAGTATCCCTCCTCTGAAGAGGTTTTAAAAGAGAAGGCTTAATGGCACTTTCAGGATCCACTTGGGCACAAGTGGGCATGTCTGATAATTCTGCCTAATATTTTTTCCTACTTTGCAACCAGTGAAAATAGATGTTACAAATGACTGAAGGACATTCTTTGTAGCCTGGCATAGTCTTTTTTTTTTTTTATTAAAACTTTTTATTTGTATAACATATATATGGGTAGTTCCCCAACATTGATCTTTACAAAGCTTTCCATTACAAATTTTACCCCCAGTCCCCTCCCCTCCCCTAGATGGCAGGAAGTCCACTACATGTTAATAATGTTGAAATGCTTGAGAAGTTACTGGCATAGTCTTAAGAGAATTTTCTACTGGTTCATTTATGGAATTAGAAACTGGCCTGAGGATGTTTAAAACCACCTACTTGGAGAAAAACATAACTCTTCTTTGCTAGGGTCTGCTGTAGGATGCACTTGGAGAGGTCAGTATAGATTGGCCTGCAGCTTTTTATGGCTGTATTGGTTTGCTCTGTATATATCAAATAAGTTATTTATAAGAAAACATGTTTGTGCCATAGGACAAACAGATGTTATTGCTCATTAGCTTAAATAAAATTGACTTTTTGCAGGAATGTAATACAGAATACCCCACAAATTACAACTTCTAAGAAGACTATTTGCACTAAAATTCTCTACTCTACATCATACTACATGAGAATAGCAGCTGGGTCTCATGTACAGTTGCATCAGTAGCTAAATGCTCTTATATTTTGAAAGATTTAAAGATCTTATACAAACATATTTCTAATAAAATATATCTCCAGTAATGGGCAGATGACTAGGCCAAATATTCATCTACCCAATGATGGAAAACAGTTATTTACTCAATGACTACACATTCTCAGATAGAAAATAAGATCTTACATACTTGAATTTTGCTCATGGTTTTTAAGCTGACCACTTGCTTTGAAAATAGAAATTTGGTGTAAGAGAGAAAAAAGAGGCACATGATTATAACAAGACAAAACATCCTTAGTCTGTTTAACTTCAGGTATGAAGACCACAAATGAGGACCATACATGTAGTTGCAATTTCACCCCACAGTCAGACTCAAGAATAAGAGGGAAAGCAACACAATTGGGAATTCAAGTGAGAAGTGTCTAACCTTGAGTAAAGCTCAAAAAGCCATCCTTCGAGGATAAAGAGCCTTCAATACCAAAGGGATCAATCAGATGAAGAATCCCAAGTAGGTACAGAAGCTTTGGGAGGAGCCTTACCCTCCACAACACCAGCCTTACCTCCAATCTAGTCTCTCAGTGCCTTCAGGTATCATTCTGCGAAGCAGTTCCTGTGAGGGGGTGGTGCCTGGCCACTGATCCGACAGGTGATACAATCATAACTACTAAAGATTCAGAAAGAAAAGTTCTGGCCACCCAACTCTTTGGCCCTGTCCATTGCTTTATCAGAAACTGATATCATTTTATCAGTGTAAATGACATTAAAAAGGACCTAATGGCCATCATACATTTCCACCTGACTTAAAGGTAAAATCATTCTTATGGCACAGTATGATAGAGACCTGAGCCTGGAGTTAAGAAGACTTTTCTTAACTTCAAATTTGGCCTCAGATACTTCCTTGCTGTGTCACACTAGGCAAGTCACTTAATCTATGTTTACCTCCATTTTCTCATTTGTAAAATGATCTGGAAAAGGAAATGGCAAACTATTCCAGTATCTTTGTCAAGAAAATCCTAATTAAGATCATGAAAAATCAGACATGACTGAAAAATGCCTCAACAGCAAAAACATGTATATAGTGTCTACCATTTACTAGGTACTGTGCTAAGCACTTTACAAATATTACAAATATGATATCATTTGATCCTCAAACAACCCTGAGAGATTGGAGCTATTACATCCTCATTTTACAGATGAGAAAACTAAGGCAAACAAAGTTTAAGTTCTTTCTCCAGGGTTACACAGCTAGTAAGTGTCTAAAGTCTAATTTGAATTCAGATCTTCCTTTCTCCAGGCCCAACTTGCTATTTGCTACATCCCCTAGTTGCCCAAGTGCTGGCTCTCCCATTAGAATGTGAGTCCCCAAAAAGTAGGGACTCTTTTATTCTTCTATTTGCATTCTCAGTGTTTAGCAAAGTGCTTCACACATATTAAGCCCTGAATAAATGCTTCTTTCCTTCCTTCCTTTCTTCCTTCCTTCCTTCCTTCATAGAACAGGTATAACACACTTCCATCTTAAAACCCTTTGAATGCTGTAGTTGGAATGGACTGTGGAGAGATCTTGAGACCAAAACTTTCCCCATGTATCAATTCAAATTATACTCTGCTCTATAAGCATGCTGAGAGGTCAATATCTGTCTTCCTCCTTTTCTTCTCATTTCCTCACTCCTTGTTGCATCATCAGCATTCTCAACACTCCCAGATCCTCAAACTTTATCCTGTTCTACCTAATTACCTGATTTCGGCATCACTGCCACCATCTTTCCCTTTCACTGTGCCATTTGTTTGGCTTGGCAGCCCTGCCCATCATAAGCTAGTGAGACTGGAAATCTGACACTAAAAAGAATGCTTTGTGGTAAAGGGTCTGGCATCTTAGTTCCCCACATCAAGAGACTAGAGCATTAGTACATGTCCAAGGTCAGCGCTCCCTTGAGAACAACATGAATTATTCTCAATGATTTGAGACAAAGTTTCACATAAACATTAGTATTAGAGTGGGAGGCCACCTGCAGGTATGAACAAGGCTATGCTAGAATCAGTTCTAACCAACTTCCAAGTGTTTCATCATTAAATTTTCAGTGTTAACATTTACATCTTAAAAATAAAATGTGCTACAATCAAAGCTTGACTTATTTTTTTGTTGATTGTTTAGACTTAAGAAAGTGTTAATAAAGCAAATTAAATTTACAGGTGTGTGTATACATTTTTATTTTTCCTTCTGGAGAACCCAGTTGTTAAACATTTGCTAGCAAGTTCTTGTATTCCTCTATAAACGTTGTTTGAGTTCAGTAGGAGCACAGTAAAAGACTCAAGGAATGAAGTCATCACCAGAATGGAGGTTTAGAGCCTGTAGATTAATGATAATAGTAATAATACTAAGGCACTTTAAGGTTTGTAAAGTGCTTTCACATCCATTATCTTACTTGAGTCTCACAACCTGCCTTGGCTAGAAACATTGCTATTCCAAAGGGGTCTTGGAGTTCAAGTTTCTGGGGAGTTAAAGATAACCCCAAGATGAGTGGAATTACAGTCAGAGAAAGAAGCAATGAGTCAGGACATAGTGTAAGGGGAAGACTATGAGCCTGGTTTTGTTCATGAAGTTCAGTTAATTATTTCCACATGATACCCTGGCTGGAGATACAGGTCTGGAATTAGTCAGAGTTTGTGATACATAGATTCTGGGAATCACCTGCCAAAAGGTGATATGGATGAAGCTTTTAGCAGATTATGAACTTTTTGGGTGGAACAGATAGGATACAGGCCTTGTATCTGTCCAGTCTAATAATCCTCATTTAACATGAGAAACACTAGCATAGATGTTTTAGCCATTTATAGATAGGTTACTTGGGCAACTAGTCATATAGAGTTCTAACATGGAGTCAGCTCTGACAGGCCTTTGAATATTCCTAGTTGATTAGGAAGGAATCCTGCTGTTTCCTATCATATGCGTTTTGCATTTTGCAAGTGGTGAGCCTGAGCCTGTGCCCATGATTCTTTTTAGTTTTGCTCTTTTCTATGATTCTTTCTTATTTATTGAACCTAGCATGGATGCCCACCCAGCATTTATGCCCATTCAGCATGGATGCCCACCTGGTGTAGATGCATACCCAGCATGGGTCTGCATAAATGTGTATTTGTTTCTATTCTGGGTGGGTTTTTTTTTTTCTCATTTTCTAGCAATGCATGGTGCTAGAGGTGATCATCAAGGGATTTAGCAGTCAGAGTTGTGGTGACCTTGGAGCTAGGACTGCAGAAAGGATTGCACAGTGAATCACTCTGACATACTGGCCCTAAGAAGCCAGGATGCCTGGGACTGTTTGGATTTAGATCTGGGACTGTGCTCTGTGGAGTTACAGCTAAGCTATGAACCTGATACCTTTCCCCTTTCCAGAGATTGAAATGGGACAAAAGAGAGAGGACAACAGCATTGTGTCCCCCATGTACTGGATGAATAAGTTTGTATATTTGTGATTATAGCATTTGAAGTAAATGTTCCTTTGTAAAATATCTGGAGTTTTCCAGATATTATTCAATTAAGATAGAGATCATAGGCTTGAAGTGTATGTTAAACTTTGGTTTATACATCTCTCAATGATGAGAAACTTGTTATCTAAAAAAGAAACCCACTCTATCTTTGTACAACCAGCTGCCAAAACTTTCCCCCTTAAATTGAAACATGACTCTTTCCAATGGTCATCTCTTGTTTCTAATTCCTTAGGAAACTTCCCAGGTTTGTTCAGGCTCTAGAATAAAGGTTCAAAATCAGGAATCAAAATCATGGTTTTTGATTCTAAATCCAACATACTTCCATTTTATCATGCAATCATCTAACCTAGACAGCAGTCTTCATAATGGTACATGTTATAAAGAGACAAATTTTAGGCTTAATATATGAAAAAGTTTGTTGCTATCTTGAGTCGTGAAAGAGAAGAATATGCTGCACTGCTTTTGAAGGGCAGCATTGTTTAGTTGTAACTCTGGGCGAGTCACCACTAATTCTCTAATCTTCAATTTTCCCAACTGTAAAATGGGGATAATCAGATTGGTTAATTCCATAACCAATCAGAGTTTACATGTTTAATAATAGTTCTGGAGCAAAAGTTCATATGACAGGCTTTTAAGATTAAACTTCATTATTAACATTTTCTCTGACATTTTCTTAAGTCTAAACAATCAACAAAATAATAAATCAAGGCCTAATTGGTAATTGAATATTTAACAATTGGCTCTCCTGAATCAAATCTATAGTTTTTTCCAGTAGCAATGAATGATTGTGATAGCTGAACTATAAAGAAAGCTAAATGCTGCAGAATCAATGCTTTTGAATTGTGGTACCAGAGAACACTTTTGAGAGTCTCCTGAACAGCAAGGCATCAAATCAGTCAATAGTTAAAAAAACTGATTCAGTCTTTTCATTGGAAGACTGAATACTGATTCAAATACTGAAGCTATAACTGAAATTTTATGGACACATACTGAGAAGACTCATTGGAAAAGACCCTAATGTTGGGAAAGATTGAAAGCAAAATAAAAGGGGGTGGCAGAGGATGAGATGGATAGATAGGATCATGAAAATAATGAATATGAATTTGGATAGACTTGAGGAGATAGTGGAGGATAGTTGTGTATTATGTGGTCCATGGGCTCATGAAAAATTGGACAACAACTGAACAAAGATCTCCCAAGCCAGGAGCCAGCTCCAGCCTTCCCAATTGTACTTCTTAGGGTTGTTGTGGGGTTCCAATAGATAATATGAATAAAATGCTTGATAAATCTCAAACTGCAATTTTAGTGCAGGCTAGAACTATAAATAGCATGGATTTTTCCCCCAGGTGTGGTTTGGAGTATGACTGCTAAGTTCTGTTCAAATTCCTACATTTTGTTTTCTCCACAAGTCTGAGGCTGTAGAGCTACTAGAGCATAAAGCTTTCATTTTAGAGGAAGAAACATAGCTTTCACTACTAAAGCATATCCTTCCTGTATTATATTGTATATATGTATATATTTATGTATCATATATATATATACATATATATGAACATGCACATAGTATACATGTGATATGCTATTTCACACATTATTATGTAAGCTTTCTGAGGCAGGGATTTTTTCTTGGTATGTCCGGTGTAGAATACTGGCTAGTACATGATTAATATACATTAATATATATTCACTGATTGATTGATGACTTTGAAAAAGGAAGTGACTTGTCCAGGGTTATAAAAACAGAATCTGGATTGGGAGCCTTAACAGAAGCTATTCTAATTTGTAGTTGCAACATTCTGCTTATGAATAGTTCCAATGAATAAAACAAAAAAAGGCAAAATTAGAGGAACTTGCTCAGTATGGACAACCTTCTTTATAAGTTGTTCAGTAGCAACATGAAATAGTCAGTTCCATGCTAGACTTAGAAACTGGCAGAGCTGAGTTCTAATCAAAGCAGCTAATACATGTGTATGTAAAATGTTTTGCAAACCTTTAAAAAGTTATATAAATATGATGTTATCATTATCACTATTATTATTGTTGTTGTTGTTGTTGAGGTCTTCAATGTTAGGTGTGATTAGAAGAGAAATTGATTTTAAAAAAAAATCCCTGAGGCAGGCAGGGAGAAGGCTTTAAGAGATCAATTTAGCTCCCTGGTCTCATCCCCTGGGGAGGTCTTCTAGTCTGAAATCCAGATTATGTCAAACTCCTGAGATCCACCCTCTATAGAGGTCTTCAGCAGTCTCACCTTTCTGTGCCCTGTCAAAAATCCCAGTCATGTTCCTGAGGTTAAATTTTCCCAATAAAGTCTACTTATGGGCCATCCTATGGCTGTTGCCCTCCTTTAGGTTAGTTCCACAGGGCACTTTATCCCTTGGTGTCTTTCCCCTTTCTCCAAACCATGTGGTATCTCTCCTAATTCCACTATGTTTCCCAACCCCACTTCTTCTTATAGTTAACTAATCATTCTATGGATTTAGCCTGCCAGCTAAGGGCATATCCCAGCCTCAGGGGACGCTGCTTCTTTTCTACTGGATAACTGTGTTTCACTGAGTTATTTATCTTTCATATGCTCTCCCAACTCTATTTCATATTTACCATCTCTGGTGTCTATTATATCCCTTCATTTTGTCTGTACTCTTTTCCCTAAATAAATCTACCTATTGTCATAGAGAATGGCCATTGTAAATTCTTCACGACTGAACCCCAACTTCTGACGTCTATATCACTCTACATCATTTTGGTGCTCCAACCACATCAATTGTCATGTCCTCAAAGCTTTTGTATGGGTGACTATCAGGCAGCTAATACAAGTAAATTACTTTGCAAACCTTAAAGTTAAATAGTTACTGTTATTTTTGCTGTTATTGTTGCCTTGCCTTAATGTTTCTTCCCTATGAAACGGGCACAATAGTATCTCTCTCTCTTTCTCTCTCCTGCTTTGTACCCTTCAGCATGCCCCTCCCAGAAAGACAGAGCGACCGTCTTGGGGCTATGAAAAGTACTTAGCTTTCCCCAATGGGTCGAGCCAACTGAGAAACGCAAAGCCCGCTCGCCCCTTTTCAGAACTTATTTCAGGTTACTAAATTTTTAGCGTGATCATTTGCATCCCAGACACTGCAAATGCAGCAAACTGAGGCTGGATTTACAATTTTGTCATTGTTTGGGGCTAAGGAAGTGATGGAAGAGAACTTGCTAACTGTGCAAAAAACAGGCTCCAGAGGGCTGGCGATTTTAAAACATTTGCTTAAGCTCCCAGGCTGAAGGGACCCGAGGGCGGCGCCTCTTGACCCTGCGCGTGCGTGCGCGCGCTTTCTCCTTCCTCCACCCAAGACGTGCAGAGTTCAGGCCCCAGCGCTCCCAAAGCCCCAAGGCGTGTAGAGGGGCTACTAAAAGGAGTGGCTCAGCCTTTTAGCGCCTGCCAAGACTCCCAGAACCGCGGCCCTGCAGAGGACACACCTCTACCACGCTAAAGTTCACGCCCCACCTCTCCTTTTCTGACCAGTCCGTTCTAGACTCGCCCGAGGGCGGGCCAAATGAGACTCCATAATATCGCGAGATTTCTGAACACTGCGCAGCCGCGGTCGGACATTTGCTAGCTGAGGGCAGAGTCTGACGGTAGTGAAGGCGGGGTCCGGTGAGGGGGCGGGGCTCGGTGGGGGCGGGGGCGGGGCCCAGCACGCGGGGTCCTGGCGGCGCAGGTGTCGGAGCAGGCAGTCTGCGCTGCCTTTAGCTCCGGGAGGTGGTGGTAGCAGATTCGGCGGCTGTGGTGCCGCGCATGCTCTGGGCGCGGCGGCTGAGGCAGCGGGCAGTGCCCGGGGCGGGGCCCCGGCGGCAGCGAGGTGAGCAACTGGGGAGCGGTCTAGGGTGGGGGGTCCTGGGCCCCTAGGTGTCGTGAGTACGAGCTTGGAAGGCGGTGCGGGGCCTGGCGGTCGCTAGCACTAGTTAGGTGCCGACTGTGTGCTTGGGGAGGGGTATTGGCAGCCTACCCCCTCCAGACCCCCCGCCCCCGGTCTGCGAGGCCGCCGCCCCCTTGGCAGGCGGGAGGGCGTCCTGCCCAGGTGGGATGGGAACTGGCAGCAGCTGGGAAAGAGGAGGAGGAAGGCGCTCCTGGCGGGGGGGACTGCCGGGGCAAAGATCCGGAGGCGGGAGATGGGCGGGCCGCGGAGCGAGAGAAATGGGACCCACAGACTGAGAATGGGTCAAAGGCTTGGCCAAGCAGGGCTATCGAGGCCCCAGAGTCCGCTGAATTTTATGGGGATGGCCTCTTCAAGCGTTTTGGGCCAGTGAGGGGCTCAAGGCTTTTGAAGAAAATCCAGTCCAGGGCATCGTTGCCCCAGTATCTGAGGTTCCTCATCGTCTGGGCCGCTCTCTCGGGCCGAGGGATTGCTTCGATTTCCTCGTGGGCAGTGAACGGGACCCGGTCCGAGTGCTGCCGCCAGCCTATTCCGGGTACGGAGACCTGGAACCAAGAGGCCAAGCACCTGCTTTCTTCCAGTGCATTCACCCCTCCCCCCCACGGTCTGAGATTCAATGAGAAGGCTCCGACCAGGAGGCATCCGGGAGTGAAGAAACTCCCGGACCTACCAGAGCAATGCAAGCACAGATCCAGATGCCTCCAGCATCAGGGCAGCCCTGCTCGGGGGTCTTAGTGGCGCTATCCATGCAATATCCATCACTCATAGGATTTGGGAGAGAGCGAACAAGGTGATCCTGATCGACAGTTACCTAGGGCTGCAGTTAGCACTATGCTTTACCCACATTACCTCAGTTCTGGCAGAGGATGAAACGCCCTAGAGAGATGGGTTGACCTACCCGAAGTCTCATAGGGTACTCACAGGACACCAGTTACTGCAGCATACTCTAGAAGAAAACTTTGTCATAAAGTTTTAAAAGGGTGAAGCAGTTCAGCAAAAGCAGCCTAGAGTTTGCTATGCCCTGGAGTTTTGTTCTTAGCTGTTTTTCCACATCTCCTGAAGGGAGGGAAGTACATTTTTCTTAGTTCTCCCCCAGGGCCAATCGAAGTACACCGTGTTCTGTTGTGCTTATTGTTTCTTTTTTAGACACTGTTGTCTTTTTAAGACACTGAGTGGGATAATGGATAGAAATCTGGGCTTTGGAAGTTTGGAAGAACTACCTATATTCAAGTCCTTTCCCTGACGTGCTGGCAGGTAAAGCTCCAAGCTTGGAGTCAAGTATTTGTTGTTTAGAGCTTTATGTTATATTTGACTCTATGTGACCCTGTCTGGGGTTTTCTTGGCAAAGATATGGTAGTGGTTTGTCATTTCCTTCTCCATCTCATTTAACATTTGAGGAAACTGAGGTAAATAGGGTTAAATGACTTAAATTTGGGCTCAAGAAGAGGAATCTTCCTAACTCTGAGCTAGGCATTAAATATATTGCCACCAGATTTGAGACACTAGCTGTGACCTTAGGCAAGTTTTTGCCTCATGTTCCTTCCCTGTAAAATGGTGATGATAATGTTCCTCACAGGGTAGTTGTGAGGATCAAATGATAGGACACCTAGTAAGCACTATAGAAATGATTATATTATTATTATGATATACTATTACTACTATTACCCATGATTACTATGACCACCATGACTACTACTGTTGACCACAACTACTGCTATATACTACTACTTCCATTATAATACCTTTGAGTGCCCCAGGAAGATGCTAATTTACAGGACCAACACTGGAAATTCTTTATGCTATGAACTCACAAGTCTGAATCTCCCTTCTTCAAATGTATAGATTGCTTTACAAGTAAATGTGCTAGTTCATCTAAATCTTCTCTTGCTTCTGAATAATCAGAGCTAAGATTTATTTAGCGTTTCCAGTTTTGCAAGCACTTGATCCTCAAAACAACCTTGGGAGAAGGATGCTCTTATTATCCCCTTTTTGCAAGATTTGGAAGCGCAGTCTTAGAGCCTTTACCTTTCAGATTTGTCCTGGAATACAGTTAAGTAAATTTTTGAGGCTGGATTTGAACCCACCAGGTCTTCTTGACTTGAAGTGCACTACTTGTATTCACTCAGCTGCTTCATTTATGAACTTTTCCTATTCATCTTTTTCTGGAGTATTAATATGCTATTCTGTTCATATGCCATTCCCCAGTCTTTGGACTTTTTTAGGCTCTCCACTTCATTGCTGCCACAGAAAGAGCTGTGATGGAGATTTTAGAGTATATGGGACTTTTTTTCTTTCAGCCTTATATTCCGGGGGGGGGGGGAGAGGGGAGGGGAGATGGGACATATACTTCCTTACAACAGCACAGCACTGTTGAATATTTTATCATAAAACTCAGATTTTTACCCAAATCTAGTAATCTCATTTTCCATCTTTTTTCCTTTTTTTTTCAGTTGATAGTGCTTAGGCAGATTAATGTTCATTTAAAAAAAAAAAAAACTTTCTCAGCTAATTAGATGAAAATGATGCACTATTTGCCATCATTTACAAACTTATAATTAGGCTATTTTAAGTACACAAATACTTGTGTGTGTAGAGGGGACACATTTGATTGATTTCACTCAGTTGTAGATAAAAAATTTTTTTTCACATATTTAACAGTAGATTATTAATTATTCTTGAAATGACTTACTCACAAACCCTTTTTCTATTCATCTTATTTCTTCTCTGGAGGTCATCATTGCTTCTTGACAAGGCCAATTCTCCCAGTTGATTTCCTCTGACTAGTCTCCTTTTAATTCACTCTCCACCTAGTTCTGGGAACAGTCTTTCTAAAGCCCAGATCTGATCATGTCTCTTCCCTGTTGATGATGGTGGCCTCTTTTCTTGCATTTAGAATAAAATAGGCCTTTGCTTAGCATTTGAGGCCCTTCCCAGTCTGGCTCCAGCAGCCCTTTACAGCTTCTTTGATATTACCCTTCTAGACTTCAATCACACTGCCTTGCTTTCCCTTTTCTATCTTCAGCCAGGCTGACCTGACCCCTGTGCCTGGAAAACAGTCATCTCACCTGGGCCTTTGATGAGCTTTATCTGCTGGAAAGGTTTAACTGTGGGGTCTGCCCCCCTCCTTAGATTATACTGAACCCCATCTCCCCACCTCGGCTGTTAGCCATCTCTACCTTCTCATTGTATCCAGTTTCTTTATCTGAATGGCATGTTCTCTCTCTACCCAGTTATATTTTATGCTTCTTGAGAACAGGGACTTTTCCCAATGGTCCTTGTGCCTTACCCAGAACTGGCACATACTTGTTGAATTGAATATACTTATTTTGTCAGTAAGTCCTCTTTTGAATGGATTTTTTTTTTCCTTAATAAAACAATTGCCTTTAGGATTTTTCCTTCTCATCCCCCAAAATCTTTGTTCTTTAGCTTGGCATATAAATCTAATTTAGAAAAGACTATTTTCTAGTGGTAAGCTCTTTAAAAGTGCTTTCTTCAAATTAATTTATCTCACTTAAAGAAAATCATCTGAAGTAATGTGATTTATAAAACAAGAGCTGGTATAGTTGATACCAGATCTTATACAGGTAAATACATGTTTTGGCTTTGAGTAATATTAAGAAATAAAATTCAAAGGACCAAATGGTTTCAAAATTTTTATAGCAAAAACTCCCAAAAAGTTGAAAGAAAATTAAAATTTGAGCTGATTTATTTTATGAGGATATAAACAGTTCATTTGTTGCATATATGGGTCTTGCTGAAATAATTTGGTATGTGTGTTTGGGGCAAGAATTGGCCTAAAACTTTTTCTTCCAAGTTAGATGTAATATAAAGCAGTTTCTTAGTGTCTTCCTTTTAAAGAGGTGCAGTTCCTGAAATACTGAACTGGTCTCATGCATGAGAGGCACTTACCTGAAAGATGTTTCCATGGCATGGATCTGCCTCAGTGATTATGAAAAATCATTTAGCTTACAGCATTGAGCGTCTTGTGGTCTGATATTAAGTAAGACCTGGCATTGTGGTATGTGACTGTAGTGCTGGATCTATGCCCTGCCCGTCTAGGTCCCTCCTCTTCTTGCTTGGAGACTCTGGATTCTTGGAGTTGTATTGTCCATAACAGGATTTTGAATATCAAACTTGATCTGATTGTGGTTGGACACAATTTCATAATTCGGTCATTATTGACTTATTGGTGCTTGTGTGTGTGTATTTTTGGTCTGGATCTGGCATGTTACTCTTCTGGAAAATAGTATTTTCTTGTATATTTACATAATTAATACAAGTAGAATATTTTCTGGACCCATTGTGTTTAGATTATTTTTAAAAATTCTAAAACAATATGTTTTAAAAGCAATCTGCTCTATAGCAAATTATTTATTTTAGCATCAGAGGTTTTTTATAAGGCATATCCTCTGTAAATATGTATATCCATTCAAATGCTCAGGAATCATAACCCTCTCAATCCTCCAACTCTCAGGATTCACATTGACTCTGGAAGCCAAGTTTCTGAGTATTCCATTTCTAAGAACATTTCTGAAAGACATAATTTGTGCCTGTGTGTGGGGACTGGACTGGGGTCCTTCTGGAGTACAATGTGGAGATTAAAGCATGCCAACCCACCATAAACTGAAAGCCCAGATAGGTTTGGGGAGGGCCTGAAAGTAGAGGGTGGAATAGTAAGGAGCAACTTTGTGTATGAAGATTCTGAGGGAGGAAACTTTAAAAAGGAGGTTAGTTGTTAGTTTAGTAGAGAGCAGTTGGTTAAGGAACTCTGTGGTCTGAGAAACAGAAGCAGGATTGTTATTGAAATAGACTATAGATCACCTAGACAGAGGAGGACAAAAGAGGCGTTCTGGGGAAACGCTGCCACAAGAAGTGATAAAGAAAGGGGACTTTAGTTAGCTTGGGACATTCATTTCCTCTCATCTCTGTTTTTCCCTCCTTCACCTCAGTTCCCCCTCCCTTTTCTAATTTCTTAATTTGCCTTTCAAGAAAGGAAGTTCTGTTCTGAATCTCATTAGTGACAGAGCAGGAATTGTTTGTCAGAAGCAAGTTTGGGGAATAGCAAACAATAATAAATTTGAGACTAAATTTCTTAAGACGCCTATGCTGCCAAATCTCTGACTAACCTGAGGATGGTAAGGAAAAATGAAGACAACAGAAAAGCTGTAATTTTTTTTTTTAAGTTACATTGGGGATACAGAGAATAAAAGGTATTCAACTATTCAAAGCAGAAGGGTCAAAAAGAATTGGGGGAGTTGGGAGGAGAGAAAATAAGGAGATGAGAATCATGCTGCATCTGCCTGGTCAGATCATTATTTAGGTCTGGATCATTAGGCTCTGTTGAAAGGAGCACAACATTTTAGGAGGGACATTAGTAAGAATTTGCAATTCATTCATTTCATATGTCAAAGGAACTGGAGCTCTTTAACCTAGAGAAGAAAAGACTTAGCAGGTCATGTGAGCTGGCTATAAGTTTGGATAGATTGAAAATGTTTTTTCTTCTTTTAGCAGTGTTATACCCCTGTTGCCTTCTTGAGAAATTCTTAATATTTTTTCTGCACCGTGTGTGTGTGTGTGTGTGTGTGTGTGTGTATTTATGAATGATTATCCAAATTCATTTTTGGGGGGAAGGGAGGAGCTGTTAGGTCTCTGAGTTGGCATAAAATTTTGTATTCTTTTAAAAATAACTTGTTAAATAGTTGTTAGTTGTTTATTTCTTTGCAATATTTATAATCTTCACTCTTGCATGGGAAGAATTTCCAAAACAAAATACAATTCAGCAAAGCCCCTCCTTTGCATATGTTAGGGAAATGAAAATGATACTGGTGCTTTCCCAGTGGAGTGAGGAAAGCAGAGGGAGAGAATTTGGATTTGGGAAAAAAAAAAAAAAAAAAAGAAAATTAAATTTAAATTGTCTCTCCTTGTCCCTGCTTGGGAGGAGAAGATACTCCCACAGACAGAGAAGAAAAGTGGGGCTAGAATGGAATGAAGTATGTTCAGGTATTGTTTTCCTAGAAATTGAATATGTGTGATTTTTCCTTTTTTATTTTAATAAGTGCTGTGGTTAATCCTTTGATAAAGTTTGTTTTCCTAAACTTCCCTTTTCTGAAATTAAGGTTTTTGTAAGTAAGCATTTTCTTAAATCAGCCACAGTTGTAGAAGAATGAGTTTCAAAAAGGAAATTTTTCCACCGGTGAGAATAGATAACATTTCTTCTTTGTTGTTTCTTTAAAGAGCCAAAGTTTTTCTTAAGTAATTATTAACAAGATTTTTATTGTTTTACATTAAGGAACTAAAATCCTAGCCAGATTAGGATTTCTGGTGGAAAGGGAATATATTTCTTTAAGCAGATTTATATGAAAATGAACTGATTTAACATAATAAAGGTTTTTCTTTAGTGATGTCTAGATAATAGGTTTTATGCTGGTAGTGCCAAGGTTTGGTACTGTTCCCTATATTCTCCATTCCATGTAGATCTCTGCATTTGGCTTTCACCTAAGTTGGGTTTGTCCTGGCTCATCTTTAAAAAGACCTGTGGGAGACTGCCCTGCAACTAATGGGGTAGTGTTAAGCTCCAGGTGTTCATATCAACTGAGGGAGACTTGTTAAAGGAAGTGTTGAAGTACTCCTTTTACTAAAAACTCCTTCCCTAAACAGACATATTGATCATTTGTCCCAGCTTTGAGAGTTGACACATTCTTAAAAACTTGTCTAGAAATATATAGTTGGGGTAGCTAGGTGGTACAGTGGATAGAATACCAGCCCTGAAGTCAGGAGGACCTGAGTTCAAATCTCATCAGACACTTAATACTTCCTGGCTGTGTGACTCTGGGCAAGTCACTTAACTCCAATTGCCTCAGCAAAAAGAAAAAAAAGAAAAAGAAATATATTGTTGTAAGTCAAAGCCTTGATCTGAATAGGGCCTGGTTCAGCTGCTGCCTCCTTCTGAGGATAGTAGAAGCCTCAGGGGAGTCAGTGAGCAAGGAGGATGGGAGAGAACCTCCAGCTTGGAGAGTGAGGCTGGCTTCTGAAAGACAGTGCATTTCCCTTAAGCTTATTTGTTATCTTTGTTCAGTCTAAACATCTGGGTTTTTTGTTGTCTTGTGTTTGTGTCCATTAGAGATATTCAGTTCTATGTCATCCTAATTTAATTTTTTTTAATAAAGCTTTTAATTTTCAAAACATGCATAGATAATTTTCAATATATTCACCCTTGTAAAACCTTGTATTCCAAATTTTTTTCTCCCTCCCTTCCCTCTGCCCCCTCTCCTAGATGGCAAGTAATCCAATATGTTAAACATGTGCAATCCTTCTATACATATTTCCACAGTTATCATGTTGTACAAGAAAAATCAGATCAAAAAGGAAAAAAAAAGACGAGAAAGAAAACAAAATGCAAGCAAACAACAACAAAATAAAGTGAAAATACTATGTTGTGATCCACACTCAGTCCCCACAGTCCTCTCTGGGTATAGATGGCTCTATCGCAAAACCATTGGAACTGGCCTGCCTGATGTAATTTTTAAATAGTTAATTAGCCAAAGTTGCTTGATATGCCCATAATAGGAAATTATTAATTATTATTTCCACTAGCTAAATGCCAAGCCAATGTTATCATGAGTAAATCTTAAGATTTTTTTCAATGTCAAATTGTTTGTTAATGTAAAAGGGTAATTTTATTATGTTTTTGTTTATAGTTTTATATTCATTTTTTTAACACTTAAATTATTTCATCCTATTGGTGACAATGAGATTGAAAAAGTTTTCATTTATTATGCTGTATGTAGTATGGGTAGGTACAGTGGAAGGACTGGAGATGCTAATCAGAGATCTTGAATTCAAATCCCCCTCTGACACTACCGATATGACCTTGGGAAAATTATTTCAATCTCTCTAGCCCTCAGTTTCCTCATCTGTAAAATGAGGAGGTTGGACTATTAGACAGTTTTTAAGATCTCTTCTGGCACTACATATCTAATAGCTTGAATGAAGATGTCTCTACTTGTATGACCAGAGGGTTAAAATGCTTTGATAAATCAAGCTCTATTATAGCAATCAGTAACATATTGTTTTGTTTGTTTTTTTTTCCTCTTGGAATTTTATTGTGTCAAATATTGCTTATACTAAAAGGGTGAGGTTTGAAAGCTGTTTGTTATATTTAGATATTCATTGTAATGGCATTTGTTTTTTCAGAAGGATTTAACCAGTACTACCTGTTCATAGAATCATTGATTGAGAGGTAGAGAGTACCTCAAGAGGCCATATGGTATAATCTCCTCATATTACAGATAAGGAAACTGAGGTGAGTTTCAGAAAGGTTAAGTGACTTACCTATGGTTACAGAGGTAGTGTCAGAGTGGGGTTGGAACTTAGGACCTTTTATTCCAATCACTATTTTGCCATAGCAATACATTCTGTACTTTTTTCTTCTATTAGTTGTAGGAAGGTAATGTTAAATGAAGACAAACCTAATTGCAATACTAATATCAAGGGAAATTAATGTTAGTATGAAAAGTCTGATTGTTCTGAAATCTCAGATAAAGAAATGACCAAATAGTCAGACTTAGTAAAGAATAAATTCAGTCAGGCTTTGTGTTCAATATTATCGTGTTATCTTTTGGTTCAGTGCCTCTAACTTTTTGAATAGGAAAGATGATTGAGAATCTTAATGGGGCATAGGCTACATGTTAGGGTAGCACAGTAAAGTGTTTTACATTAACCAAAAGAAATTTGTGGGTAATTTATTTTTTAAATGTCAATGCTTTGTTTTTAGAATGATAAAGAATGGGGGCTCAGGGAAGGAAATATTGTGAATGTCTGTCAGCCTCTTTTGTCAGTAGCAGCTCTAGCTTGGATGTTGAGATTTATCATGAAATATCAGACTTGTAACAGATTATTGGTTAAGTTGCTCTTGAATTTGGAAGGAGGGGGACAGGAAAGAATTCAGTATCTTATATATTGATAATTCTAAACAAATAACTATATAAGTGCTTTAAAAAAAATCTTAGACAAAAATAAGCCAAACTTGAAAACAGAAAAATAACCAGGTTGATACTCATATTAGGGATTTGTAATTTGCAAATTACAAATGTTTATTAGGCTTTTTTTTTAATGTAGTGGGGGGTAACTAGGTGACACAGTGTATAGAGCACAGGACTTCTAGACAGAAGGACCTGAGTTCAAAAGTGGCCTCAGATACCTACTAGCTGTGTGACCCTGAGCAAGTCACTTGACCTTGATTGCTTCAAAAAAAACGTAGTAAACTCATTTAATGCAATTAAAATGTTACTGAACTCAAGTAAAATTTGATTTACACGGATCTTTAAGGAGTACATAAGTGTGGCCAAATACAAAATACTTAGGCACCTCTACAATGTTAGGTTTTTTGTTTTATGTGTAAATATCACATGGTCACATTGCTAGTTTTTATTTTTTTAAATAGCTTTTTATTTTCAAAATATATGCAGAGAGAGTTTTCAACATTCAGCCTTTCAAAACCTTGTCTTCCAAGTTTTTTCTCCTTCCCTTCCCCCCTCCCTCTCCTCTAGACAGAAAGTAATCCAATATATGTTAAAAATATGTGCAATTCTTCTATACATATTTCCACAATTATCATGCACGAGAAAAATCAGATTACAAAGGAAAAAAAATGAGAAAACAAAAAGCAAGCAAACAATAACAAAAAAGATGAAAATGCTATGTTTACTATGTTGTGATCCACATTCAATCCCCATAGTCCTTTTTCTGGATGCAGATGGCTCTCTCCATCAAAAATGTATTGGAATTGGTCTGAATCACTTCATTGTTGAAAAGAGCCAAGTCCATCATGATTGATCATCACATAACCTTGTTGTTGCTATATATAATGTTCTCTTGATTCTACTCAATTCACTTAGCATAAGTTCATGCATGTCTCTCCAGGCCTTTCTGAAATTATCTTGCTGATCGTTTCTTATAGAAATATTCCATATAATATTCCATGATATTCATATACCATAACTTATTCAGCCATTCTCCAACTGATGGGCATCTACTCGTTTTTAGTTCCTTGATACTATAAAAAGTGTTGCTACATTTTTGCACATGTGGGTCCTTTTCCTTTTTTTGTGATTTCTTTGGGATACAGGCCCAGCAGCATTTATTAAATATCTAGTGTATTATGCATTAAATGGAATGTTAGAGAACTGGAAATAAAAAGAACATATCTACAGAAAACTAAGTATGAAGTAGATGCAAAGTAATTCTGCCTTGTAGGGTGGCAGTGGGCTGTGAAGCAAGGAGGTTTGCATCTTGGAGGAACTGCCAGAATTTTCCCTGAACTGAATTTTTAAAATTATGACTTTAATAAGTATCAGTTTAAATTGGGTACTCCCATATACAAAGTAGACAAAGTATTGCACACAAAACCTCAAATCTCTGTTATGTAACAACTTTTAAAGTTTTAAGTCTATAATTCAACATGCAACTTTGAAAGATGTCTTGCTTGTCTGTGATTTTTTTCTGGCCTTCTAATCTCTTTGATGCATTTTTCAAGAGTACTTCAGTGACTCATTTTCTTTTTTCTTTTCTTTTCTTTTTGAGGGGGGTTTATTAAAGCTTTTTATTTGCAAAACATGCATGGGTAATTTTTCAACATTGACCCTTGCAAAGCTTTCTGTTACAAATTTTTCCCTCCTACCCTCATCCCCTCCCCTAGACGGCAGGAAGTCTAATACATGTTAATTATGTTAAAATACTTGACAAATCGAATATGTATATACATATTTCCACACTTATCTTGCTGTACAGGAAAAATCGGATCTACAAAAAAAAATCTGAGAAGGGAAACATAATGCAAGCAAACATCAGTAGAAAGCATGAAAATGTTATGTTGTGGTCCACATTCAGATCCCTCTCCCTGGGTGTATATGATTTTCTTCATCACTGAACAATTGGCACTGGTTTTAAACATCTCACTAACCATGTCTTTCAGAATTGATCATCATATAGTCTTGTTACTGTGTACAATGATTTCCTGGTTCTGCTGATTTCACTCAGCATCAGTTCATGCAAGTCTCTCCAGGCATCGCTGAAATCATCCTGCTGGTCGTTTCTTATAGAACAATAATATTCCATGACATTCATATACCATAATTTATTCAGCCACTCTCCAGTTGATGGGCATCCATTCAGTTTCCAGTTTCTTGCCACTACAAAAAGGGCTGCCACAAACATTTTTGCACATGTGGGTCCCTTTCCTTCCTTTAAGATCTTTTTGGGATATAATGACCCATTTTCTTGGGGGGAAGGGTAGAAAGGAGACACATGAAGTCTATTACTATGTTTTCTTCCCCCATTGGAGCAAAAGAAAACCCTTGTAACAAATATGCAGGTTAAGCAAAACAATTCTCATATTGACCATATCTAGAAATATAGTTTTTAGTTTGCATCTTGAGCCTATCCATATTACCTATCTAACAGGAAGGGAGTAGCATTCATCATCAGTAGTCCTCTGGAATCAAGACTAATCATTGCCTTGATCAGAGTAGTTAAATCTTTCACATTTGTTCATTTTTACTATGTTATAGTACAAATCATTTTCTTAGTTCTGTTCACTTCACTGTGCATCGGTTCATGCAAGTCTTTTAGATTTGTCTGTCACCAGTCTCTTGTCATTTCTTATGGCACAATAATACTGCATTACATTGATATATATAGATACACACACACACACACACACACACACAATCACAATACATAGAGCATTTAGTCCACTACAAAAAATCTCCCCCAAATCAAAACTACTTTCATTTATTTTTTACATATGGATCTTTTCCTTCACTTTTCATCTCTGTGGGGGAATTGGACTACCATAGAATGGCTGGGTCAGAAATCTGCAGAAATGTGGCACTAGAGTGCTTTAGGGACAGCAAGGAAACCAGGTAGAAAGAGGCACTTGAAATAATTTGGAGGAGAGATGAAGGCCTGAACTATTGGGGAATAGTTCAAATTTCTTTCTAGAATGTTTGGACCAATTCACAGCTTGTTAACATTATGCTGGTGATGTTTGCCTGTTTTTTTTTGGGTTTTTTTTTTTTGTTTGTTTTTGTTTTATTTTTTGTGGCCCCTCCCACAGCTCTATCTGACTGGTGTGAGATGGAACCACAAAGTTGCTTTAATTTGTATTTCTTGGGGCAGCTAGGTGGGACAGTGAATAGAGAACCAGCCCTGAAGTCAGGAGGACCTGAGTTCAAATTTGATCTCAGACACTAAACACTTCCTAGCTGTGTGACCCTCAGCAAGTCACTTAACCCCAATTGCCTCAGCAAAAAAAAAAAAAAAAAAAGTATTTCTCTAATTGTTTGTGATTTGGATCATTTATTCCATGTGATTGTTGATAGCTTGTATTTCTTTGAACAGTGCATGCTGTATCCATTGACCAGTTATCGAATATGGTTCTTGTTCTTATAAATTTGATCATTTTTTTATATATCTTGGTTCTAAGGGGTTTTTTTTCCCCCTCCAGATATGTTTCTCTTGTAATTTTAACTTTTGGTTTTGGTTGTTCAAAAGCTTTCCAGTTTTATGGAACCCAAATTATTCAGTTATGTTCAGCTATGCAACTAATTTTATCTTTATATCTATGCCTTTTTTTGGAGGAGGTTATAATTCATCCTCACCCACAGTTGTAAAAAGTATTTCTTTTTCTTTTAATTTGTTTATGATTTGACTTTTTGTATCTAAATCATGTATTCATTTATTTTCCTGAAATTTGAAGGAAGTTACAGTTTCTAAAGCTGGAAATGCTAAAGGGAGTACCTTCCATATATAGGGAACAGTTAGGTCAGAGGCACACAGAAATGGGTGATAGTGGTGTATGAGGAACAGGAAGCTGATCAGTTTGGCCGGACCGTAGAGTACATGTTAGATAGCAGTGTGCAACAAACCTTGAAAAGTAGGATTAAGTCAGATTGGAAAAGGCTTTGAAGGCCAGTCTTATCAAGCAAGGATGTGATGTGGTTAGGCTCCAGCTTTAGGAATAATAATTCTTCTGCAACTGTGGGCAGGATGAATTGGAGATATGAGGCAAGGAAAATAGTTCTAAAGCTATTGCAGAAGTACAGGCTAGAGAATATGTGTTCCTGAACTAGGAGGATGGTGGTCATATATGGATAAAGAAGAGGTCAGTGACATTTTAGAGGTAGAATTAATACCATCAGAGAACTGCCCTTGATCTGTGTGCTGCAGGTGTAGAGGGTAAAGAAGAGGCCAGTATGATTTTGACATCATGAATCTAGGTGAGTTGAAAGGATTGTGGTGTCCAAAGCAGAATTGAAGCCAATTAGAAGAGGGAAGGTCTAGGAGAAAACAATAAGTTGTATTTTAGACATGTTGTATTTGAGATACCCAAGGGACATTCAGTGGAGACAAGCAGTCAGCAAGCATTAATGAAATGCCTTCTTTGTGCTAGGCACCAGGAATATGACAAGTACAGAGAATGAAATAATTCCGTCTCAGCAGTTTGCAGTTTAATAGAGGAGATAAGCTATAGAAATATATATGGCACAAGTTAAAAATAGATACATACAAAATAGTTGATAATTTGGGGAGCTCAGGGCATTAGTAGCTGAGGAATCAACAAAGGTTTTATAGAAAAGATGGTGCTTGAGTTTCATCTTGAAAGAAGAAACGGATTTTTTTTTTAGGTAGAAGTAAGAGTTGCATTTCAGGATTGGGGGGACAGCTAGTAGGGCAAAGGCACAAAGATCAGAGACAGCATGTCATGTGTGATGAACAGACAAGGCCAGTTTGACTGACATAGAATTCAAGAACGGGGAAAAACGTACAGTGAGATTGAAAACATAGATTGGGTCCATTGTGAAGAGCTTTAAAAGCTGAAAAGAAGATGTTATATTTTATCTTAGAGGTAACAGGAAGTCAGTAGAATTTATTGAATAGGGAACGTGCCATAGTTATGTCTGTGATTAAAGAAGGTTTTTTAGACAGAAATGTGGCACTAGAGTACTTTAGGGACAGCAAGGAAACCAGGTAGAAAGAGGCTCTTGAAATAATTTGGAGAAGAGATGAAGGCCTGAATAAAGAAGGTCTACCTAGCTATTTGAGTAGAGAGGAGTTGAATTCAAGAAATATAGAAACATCAGAATTTGGTAATTGATAGGAAATGTGGGGTGAGCATAAGTCAGGGATGATGCCAGAGGATTTAAACTAGGAGAAAAGAAAGATGATGGTATTTTAACAAGAAAAAAAGGAAATTTGGAAGAGAGATTTTGAGGGGAAAGCTTTTATAATAATGACTTCTGTTTTGAGATTGTTTTTGAGATGTCTTCTGGACATCTAACATTCTGTTTGAAATGGTAATTAGTCATTTGTGACTGAACTCAGTAGAGTGACTTGTGTGTGTGTCTAAAAGCATTAGAACTTGATAACTAGGCAAAAATAGTTTAATGATGAGGCCAAAAAGTAGTCTACAAAGATTTGAGAACAAGAAGATAGGAAATAGAAGCAGCAAATATAGATAACTTTTTCCAAAGAATTTGACCCACAAAGGAAGGAGAAAGATGGGATTATAGTCTGAGGGGGTGCTAGAATTCAGTGAAGTAGTTGAGAACTTGAGCCTGTTTGAAGGCAGACAAGAAGACATAAATATATATGGAAATGTTGGAGATTCATTGGGGATGGGCAGTTTTTAAAGATGCCATCAGATAGAGAAGGCATAAAATCAAGGGCACACATTAGGGGACCGGTTGGCATCAGGAAGGACAAAAGTCAGTTCTTACCAGTGGTGAAAGGAATATTGATTGGGAGGTGATATAATGAGGTTTTGAGACTATAATAGGGAAGAGGGAGC
Source organism: Myrmecobius fasciatus (assembly GCA_023553655.1). NCBI lineage: Eukaryota > Metazoa > Chordata > Mammalia > Dasyuromorphia > Myrmecobiidae > Myrmecobius > Myrmecobius fasciatus. The sequence continues at coordinate 181,359 of JAJPUD010003315.1, read as the reverse complement.
TCTTGTCAAATGACTATGAAGGATAAGGTAGTCAGTCAGAAAAGAATAAAAGTATTGGCATTGGCATGTAACAAGTGGGCTTAAATTACAGTTATACAATAAAAATATATAGTGGACCCATATGTTTATAGCCAGTGTGCTTGCATGATTTCCTCTTAAATTTAGTAGTATGAAAGATAGGAGGGAAGCAGGAAGATGGTAGAGATTATACAGGGTTGAGAAAGGAACGAGTGGTGATAATATAAGAAGGCAAAGGATTTTGGAATAGAGGACAGTGTAAAATTGAACTGGTTAACTATAGAGGTAAGATTTTGAAAACAGAAAAGTAAGACCCCAAGCCAGACTAGTATATACATAGCCTTGGAAAGTAGGGAAAAGGCTGGTGTTGATTTGGGAAGTTGTGATTTTAGGGGTTAAGGTTCAAGGGGAGATAGAAGGATACCAGACTACAGTGAGGCAGAGAAGTTTCAGAGTTGGATACAAGTAGAATATTAGAACGGAAGGATGAATAAAAAATAAGAACATCCCTCTAAGTGGAATAGATCAAGAGATCATGGGAATTAGAGTTTATTTTCATTGGGAAATTCATTTGACCATGCTTTTTTTTTTTTAATGGTCTAGAGTTATTTTTAAAGCTTTTTATTTTTGAAATATATGCATAGTTTTCAACATTCATCCTTGTAAAATCTTGTGTTCCAAATTTTTTTCTCCTTCCCAACTCCCACCCCCTCCTTCAGACAGCAAGTAATCCAAAACATGTTGAACATGTGCAATTCTTCTATACATATTTCCACAATTGTCATGCTGTACAAGAAAAATCAGATCCAAAAGGGAAAAAAAGAGAAAGAAAAACAAAAAGCAAGCAAACAACAACAAAAAAGTGAAAATACTATGTGGTGATCTACACTCTGTCCCCATAGTTCCCATTCTTGGCTATATTTGGCTCTCTCCATCCAAGATCATTGGAATTGGCTCGAATCACTTTACTGTTGAAGAGAGCCACATCTGTCAGAATTGATCATCATATAATCTTGTTGTTACTATGTACAATGTTCTCTTGGTTCTACTCACTTCACTTAGCATCAGTTGATGTCTCTTCAGGTCTTTCTGAAATCATCCTGCTTATCATTTCTTATAGAACAATAATATTACATAACTTTTATATACCATAACTTATTCAGCCATTCTCCAGCTGATGGGCATCCACTCAGTTTCCAGTTCCTTGCCACTACAAAAAGGGCTGCTACAAACATTTTTGCATGCGTGGGTCCTTTCCCTTTTTTTATGATCTCTTTGGGATATAGACCCAGTAGAAAACTGCTGGAAGAGATATGCACAGCTTGATAGCCTTTTGAACATAGTGACAACATTATCTGAGGCCAGTTTGAAGTTAGGTCTTCCTGACTACAGCCCCAGTGCTCTACCCACTGGGCCATCTGACTGCCTCATTCCAGGTAACTACCTAAGACTAAACTGCAGAGAAAGTGGCAAGCAGCTTTGGTAAAGGGTGTCTTTTTTTTTGGTTTTGGTTTTGGGGTTTTTTTGTTTTTGTTTTTGTTTGTTTTTTTAATCAAACTAGTGAATCATAGGTCCAGTCATGATGTTTATTTTTAATGTCCTTTGATATTATCATAATGACATTTGACTGATTTGACTTCCTGAAAGACTAAGTGTTATGCACCAGTGTAAAAGGACATAGTAAAATAAATTATGTGAAAATAGTTTTCTGTGTGTTTGCATTTACATGGAATAGGAATATTGCTATTGACAGAGACCCTACCTCCTGGAATCTTATCACATTATCTTCTCACACATTGTCTTTTCCAATAAAACTATGATTTGAACCTTGAAAGCTTGAAGTAGATAGTGAATAAGATTGTCATTAAAATATTTTTCTGTTTGGAATGAAGTATGCTTTCATTTTTTTTTAAATTTTATTTGCATAACATATGTGTGGGTAATTCTTCAACAATAACCCTTACATAGCTCTCTGTTAAAAATTTTTCCCCCCAACTCCCCACCCCTCCCCTAGATGGCAGGATATCCACTACATGTTAATTATGTTAAAATATTGGCAAATCGAATATATGTATACATATTTCCAAACTTATCATTGTTGTGCAAGAAAAATCTTATCTACACAAAAGATATATCAGATAAAGGAAACACAATGTAAGCAAACATCAATCAAGGAGTATGAGAATGTTATGTTGTGGTCCACATTTCACATCCCTCTCTCTGGGTGTATATGGCTTTCTTCAGTGAACAGTTGGAGGTGGTTTGAAACATTTCATTGTTGAAGAGAGAGCCATGTCCATCAGAATTGATCGTCATATAGTACTGTTGTTGCCGTGTATAATGATCTCCTGGTTCTGCTCATTTCACTCAGCATCAGTTCATGTAAGTCTCTCCAAGCCTCTCTGAAATCATCTTGCTGGTCATTTCTTACAGAACAATAATATTCCATAATATTCATATACCATAATTTATTCAGCCATTCTCCAATTGAAGGGCACCCATTCAATTTCCAGTTTCTAGCCACTACAAAAAGGGCTGCCACAAACATTCTTGCACACGTGGGGCCCTTTCCTTCCTTTATGATTTCTTTGGGATATAAGCCCAATAGAAATGCTGCTGGGTCAAAGGGTATGCACAGTTTGATAACTTTTTTGAGCATAGCTCCAAATTGTTCTCCAGAATGGCTGTATCCGTTCACAGCTCCACCAACAATTATGCTTTCATTTTTACAAAAACATTTAAATACCATTTTTAGCTTTTTTTGGCTTTTTTTTTTTCAAGTTCTGCATTTAGGTTATGCTCTGTAAATTAGAATTTTCTTTATTTTTTTTTCTTTATTAAAGATTTTTATTTGCAAAACATATGTATGGGGAATTCTTCAACATTGACACAAAGCTTTCTGTTACAAATTCCTCCCCCCCCCCCCCGTTCCCCCTTCCCTCACCCCTCACCCACTGGAAAACAGTACAAGCAAACATCAATAAAGAGCATGAAAATGTTATGTTGTGGTCCACATTTCATATCCCTCTCTCTGGGTGTATATGGCTTTCTTCACTGAACAATTGGAACTGGTTTGAAAGATTTCATTGTTGAAGAGAGCCATGTCCATCAGAATTGATCATCATATAGTATTGTTGTTGCCGTGTATAATAATCTTCTGGTTCTGCTCATTTTGTTCAGCATCAGTTCATGCAAGCCTCTCCAGGCCTCTCTGAAATCATCCTGCTGGTCGTTTCTTATAGAACAATAATATTCCATAACATTCATATACCATAATTTGTAAATTAGAATTTTCTAGTGGTTAATGTTTACTTGCATGTAAATGCTTTTATTTTTCTCTGTCTTGCAGATTAACCACCAATGATGCGAAATATGGCCTTGTGGAAGACAGTTTCATGTATAAAAGACAGACTCTTCTTTCCCAAAAGAAAAACACAAGTACAATTGATGACCAAATGAATGATGTTGAACTAGGAGTCTAGATGTCAAAATGTCCATGTTTTTGACCTAAGTAAGATAAACAGATTGTGATTTTTCGAAGACCCGTTTTAAGATATGCCTTTTAGCAGTTCTTTCCTAAATATTCTCCAGTTGGATTCACTTGACTCTTAAAATGATTTTCTTTTTTTTAAGACGTCCTTTGCGAGACCCTGTCATCTGATTAAGGACCTGTTTTTAATTTTTAAAATTTTTTTAAACCCTCCATGTTTCATGGGCTTTGTTAAAAGATTGGAGAGGTGCCTTGATGTGAAAGCTACAACATCAAGAAAGACATTAACTTGGAAGCTCTGAAGGGAAAGGATATTGGGCTAGTCAGTCAGACTGTTTTGATTCCAGGTGGACCAGTTAAAACCTTAGGTATTTCATCTTTGGAGATAGTATTGAGAAATAGATTACTCACCTACACATACAAGTTAATTGAAACATGGCATGGGTGAAGTTCTTACGGAAACCTGGGGGCAACCTAGGAAAAGTTTATCAGCCTGGAAGTATGTTATCACTAGCCCCTACCAAGGGCCTATTAAATGAACCAGGACAAAACAGTTGCTTTCTAAACAGTGCTGTACAGGTAAGTCTTTTTTTTTTTTTTTTTTACCAATTCTTTCTGGAGTAGGAGTGTATGCAATTCTTCAAAGTCTTAGTACAGTTTTAAGCTTTAGTAACTATTAATAATAAACTGTTCCCCTCTAGATAAATTTTTGCTATTAAAATTCTCAAAGTTATGAAATTCCCAAAGAAATTCTCAAAGCTATTAATAATAATAATCTTAAATTAATAAAGCTTAAAACTGCACCAAAACTTTTGGGATACCTTGCATATTTAAATTCTTAACAAGAAAAGCCATGGCCATTGTTTTTAAGCATAAGTTAAGGAAGAAGATTTTATTGATTGGGATGGCCCTTCTCTGTGCATTTTCTTTTCAGTGCTTCTACTATCTATACTTAGATTAGTATCATTACTTCCAACTCTTATATAACTTAGTAAATTGACTTTGAGAATTTTTATAGCCAAAAAAATCAGTTATCTGAAATCTAATGTATTGAAGAGTGTTTCCCAATTTTGTGTAGTCCACCACAAAGCTTCCCAACCTGAAAGAACCCATAGAGAGCTTGTGCTTCTCGATATATGGACATTTAAAGATCACCCTGATGTCAAGAGAAGCATCAGAAGAAAGAAGGGGTGAATGTGCATTTATTAAACATTTACTAAGGCTTCACTCATTGTGTGACCCTGGACAAATCACTTCTTTTGCCTTAGTTTCCTTAGTCAAATGAGCTGGAGAAGGAAATGGCTAACCACTCCATTGTCTTTGCCAAGAAAACCCCAAATAGGGTCCTGAAGAATCAGACACTATTAGAAAACAAAGCTCTGGGGATGCAAAAGAAAAGGCCAACAGTCCTTATCTTCAGGGACTCACATTCTGTGGAGAAACATGAAAAGTTTCAGCTGCATTTCAGTTGGAAAGGACACAAGGTCTAAGATAGTGGCAAAGCTGATGGGGTTTCCTTTTCTTTCATGTCATTTCCACTGATAAAATCAAAGCCATTTCTGCTACTGAATCATTGGACAGTGCTATGATCTGGTGACAAAAACCTTCTTTTCTGCGTCACCTGTAACGGGTATAGTATCACCTGTAGAAGCTGTAGCCACGGAGCATATCCCCAGGGCCTGCTGCTTCCCAGGACAGTGGCCAAGGGCCGTGCCTGGGTTGGAAGCCTATTTACCAGGCTCTTGGCCTCAGGTCCTATACTGTCTCCTTTGGGATCTGAGGGGAATTTGTATTTAAGTGCTGGTTTGCCTTGCTTAGTATATACTGCCTCCTATCTCTTCTTCTGGGTGCCTTCCCAGTGTGTGGCACTTTGTGGAGATGCCTTCTTGTCTTCAGGAGCCTTCTCCCCAGATGGTGACTGTGATAGTTGTGAGGACTAAGCTGGAAGCAGCACCAGAAGGCTTTAAGAGCTGCCACCACTCCCAGGGATTTTGTGCTCAGTTACCTATTTGTGGCAGTTGGACAGCAGTTGTGACTAGTCATGATGAGGCAGGTGGCCTCCTTATCCAGTGATTTCTCCCCTTGATGATGGCAAAGGAACTGGTCTGGAAAGAGGTCTGAAGTTTGGGGGATACTTCTATTCCCAAGGCTTATTTGGTTCAGGATCCTGGGCTTTCTCCATCAAGATCTGAAAGGAAATGATGGTCAAAGTGAGGCTGGGGTGAGTGTGTGGTCAATTTGCCTGCCTCCTGTCTCTTTGCCTTGGTGTGACTGGTTGCTTCAATTTGATTGAAGGGCTCTAGTGAAGGTCTTTAGAGGAAGAATTAAAAATCTGAAAGCATCACTTAGAAATTTTTATTAATAACTTTTTAAAATATGAAGTTTCTTCATTTCTAAATTTATCCACTTTTCTCTCCCTAGCAAACTATTGTTTGTAACAAAAGATAGAAAAGGGAAAAAAGCATCAGTTCAGAACAACTCAGAAACTGAGTGGTGTCAAAGTCAGGCATTATAGTCATGGCTTCACAGTTCATTTTTTCCTTCTTTCTTTTTGCAGTGTAGTCATTGTATTTAGTATCTCCTTATTTCACTTTCCTTTAGTTCACATAAAATAAACTTCTCCTTTGCTAATTCTTCATGTTCTTTTTTTTCTTAGGGCACAAAAATGTTCTCTTGATTGTAATTTGGTTAGCCATTCCTCAAAAGAGCATTGATTTTCTTGACTGTCATAGGATGAGTTGTTTTGTATACTAGATAGGAGCTTTCTGCCTTTAATCACTTTGGGATAAATACCTAAGAATGTTTAGGCTAAAGAGAATGGATAGTCATTAAAAAAAAAAAATCTAACTTATTTTCTAGAATTAGACCAATTAACTCACAGTTCCAGAACAGTGTATGTATGCTTGTCTTTTTAAAAGCTTTTTATTTACAAAACATATGCATGGGTAATTTTTCAACATTGACCCTTACAAAACCTTCTGTTCCAAATTTTGCCTTTCTTTCCCCTACGCTCTCCCCTAGATGGCAGGTAGTCCAATACATGTTAAATATGTTACAGTATAAGTTACACCCAATGTATGTATACATAATTATTCAGTTATCTTGCTACACAAGAAAAATCGGCTCAAGAAGAGAAAGAAAACAAAATGCAAGCAAACAACAGAAAGAGTGAAAATGCTCTGTTGTGGTTGATAGTCCTCTCTCTGGGTGTAGATGGCTCTTTTTTTTTTATCACTGAACAATTGGAACTGGTTTGAATCATCTCATTGTTGAAGAGAGCCACATCCAATCAGAATTGATCATCATAGGGTCTTGCTTTGCTATGTATAATGATCTCATGGTTTTGCTCATTTCACTTAGCATCAGTTCATCTAAGTCTCTCCAGGCTTCTCTGAAATTATCCTTCTGGTTGTTTCTTACAGAACAATAATATTCCATGACATTCATATACCATAATTTATTCAGCCATTCTCCAACTGATGGGCCTCAATTCAGTTTCCACTTTCTAGCCACTACAAAAAGGGCTGCCACCAACATTTTTTGTCCTTGTCTTTTCACATCTCCCCTAAAACTATTTCCATCTTTTGTTATCCTTGCCAATTTGCTGGGTAGAAGGTGAAGCATCAGAGGTTTTCTTTTTAAATTTGCATTTCTTTTAGTAATGGGTTGTCACATTCTTTCATACATTTATTAATTCTTTTAAGGTTTTTTCTTTTTTTTTTTTTTAAAGGTGTTCATACTTTTTTTCAAATGTTTAGCACCCTGCTTGGTATATATTAGGTGCTTAATAAATGCTTTTTATCTTTCCTTCCCCTTCTTTTTGAAAAGTAATGGACCTTGTTCTTACATTTAGTGTTATTTCCCCATAACTAGTAGAAACTTATTGGAGATACTTAAGGCAGTGATAGTTTTCCTTGTATTAAATGCAAGCTTTTATTTTGTGATTCCCTCCATCTTTGTAGCCCCTCTCAATATCCACTTTACAATTAGACAAAGGTCATTAGACCTCTTCAGTTTAAAATGTTTTGTTCTCCTCTTGACCTTATTCAGGATTTTCTTGACTAAGCCATTTCCTTCTTCAGCTCATGTGACTAATGAGGAAACTGAGGTATGAATGATAGAGTGACTTAACCTGTGTCACACAGTTGTAAGTGTTTGAAGCCAAATTTGAATGATGATGCCTTCCTGATTCCAGGCTAGGCACTCTTATCTGTTGTAGCTGCCTTAAACTATTATAGTTCTCATTGTCTGGGAACCTTTGTCTTGTGACTCAAATCACCAGGTGGTTTAGTGGTGTTTCAGTAGGGGAGGTGTAATTATGTAAATCAATAATCTCCATTCTGACTGTATGTCATTGATAACCAATCAGAAGATGATTTTGCTCTGTTATCTTCCTGTTAACAATGTCTCAGGCATCCAGCAAGGCCATTGACCCAATTAATTGGTTACTGAATCTTCTCTCTCAGTTTACTGTAATTTCAATTGAGATTGCCACTCTTTCTAAATTATCTTGTATTATATATGTAAATGTTTCTCCTTTTAGTGAAATTGTGCTGAGTACTCAGGACAGAAATAGACAATCTCTTCTATTTTCTTGGAAGTCATACCTTGATTAACTCCTTGAGTGCAGGGCTTTTCATTTTTGTCTTTGTGTTCCTAATATGTGGCACACAGTGGGTGCTGGCCTTGCTTCTAGGTTGGTGGCAGGTTTTGTGTGTATATGTGTGTGTGCGCAAGTGCGCGTGCTGCTATAAGTTATCCCCCATGTTTCCTATTGCTTCAGCTACTTTCTCTGTCCTGTTCCCTGTACGTCCCCTCATGTGGGATATAAATTCAGCAATGTTTTCCCAAGCAAAATTCTGCTAAAAAATGAGTGATAGTGGAGTGAATGAACTAGATAACTTCAGATATATAATGGGTTGCTTTTATTTGTTAGAATATGAGAAATGGCATATGTTTCAGCTGGACCCCAACATACAGTGTTCATTTAGTAATGAATATATTAAGAAACGCTTCAGAGCATGCATATTTCCCCTTTTTCCCTCCCCCAATTTTCATATTTAGTTATGGGTAAACTTTGCAACAGTGAAACATGAATTGGACTACTGGAAAACAACCATTAAATAGGAAGAGCCCCTTTTTTTTGTTACTTTAGTTTATATCTGTGAAAATGAGGCCATTCCTGTGCTGTCCCATTGGGAGAATGTGAATGTTGAAGAACCACATTACCTTATTCCTTTGCACAAGCAAACAATAGAATATAAGAAAGTGCTAATCTCTTTGAAAAAACAGTGTATGTATGGCAATCAAATGAAAAGAAACTTGAAGATTCAAAAACTAGTCTTGTGGAAGATTTTTTTTTTCTTTTGATGGGGGGGAGGTGTTACTTGGGAATTTTCTTACCCTAGAAAATATATGTACCCACAATTTGCTTATAGTGGAATATCCTTCCACTATGCAAACCCCTTCTTTCTTTTTTTTTTTTAATTAAAGCTTTTTATTTGCAAAACATGTTGGTAATTTTTCAACATTGACCCTTACAAAGCTTTCCCTTACAAATTTCCCCCCCAATCCCCACCACTCCCCTAGATGGCAGGAAGTCTACTACATGCTAATTATGTTAAAATACTTGACAAATCAAATATGTGTATACATATTTTTACAGTTATCTTGCTGTGCAAGAAAAGTCGGATCTACAAGGAAAAAAAAATCTGAGAAGGGAAACATAATGCAAGCAAACATCAATAGAGAGCATGAAAATGTTATGTTGTGGTCCACATTTCATATCCCTCTCTCTGAATGTATATGGATTTCTTCACTGAACAATTGGAATTGGTTTGAAACATTTCATTACTAAAGAGAGCTATGTCCATCAGAATTGATCATCATATAGCCTTGTTGTTGCCGTGTATAATGATCTCCTGGTTCTGCTCATTTCACTCAGCATCAGTTCATACAAGTCTCTCCAGGCCTTTCTGAAATCATCCTGTTGGCCGATTCTTATAAAACAATAATATTCCATAATATTCATATACCATAATTTATTCAGCCATTCTCCAATTGATGGGCATTCATTCAGTTTCCAGTTTCTAGCCACTACAAAAAGGGCTGCCACAAACATTCTTGCACATGTGGGGCCCTTTCCTTCCTTTAAAATCTCTTTGGGATATAAGCCCAATAGAAACACGGCTGGGTCCAAGGATATGCACAGTTTGATAATTTTTTGAGCATAGTTCAGATTGCTCTCCAGAATGATTGGATCCATTCACAGCTCCACCAACAATGTATTAGTGTCCCAGCTTTCCCATATCCCCTCCAACATTCGTCATTTTCTTTTCCTGTCATTTTAACCAATCTGACAGGTGTGTAGTGGTACCTCAGAGTTGTTTTAATTTGCATTTCTCTTATCAATAGTGATTTTCATATGATTAGAAATAGTTTAGTTTCATCATCTGAAAATTGCCTGTTCATATCCTTTGACCATTTATCAAATGGAGAGTGGCTTGAATTCTTATAAATGAGACAATTTTCTGTATTTTAGAAATGAGGCCTTTATCAGAACCCTTAAATGTAAAGATGATTTTCCAATTTATTGCTTCCCTCCTAATTTTGTCTGCTAGTTTTGTTTGTACAAAAACTTTTTTTTAACTTAATATAGTCAAAATTATCTATCTGGTGTTCAGGTAAGAGTTCCAGTTCTTCTTTGGACACAAATTTATTCCATCTCCACAGGTCTGAGAGGTAAACTATCCTATGTTCCTCTAATTTGCTTATAATATCATTCTTTATATCTAAATCATGAACCCATTTAGATTTTATCTTGGTATGTGGTGTTAGGTGTGGTAATTTCTTCCATACTAGTTTCCAATTTTCCCAGCAGTTTTTGTCAGATAGTGAGTACTTATCCCAAGAGCTGGGGTTTTTGAAACCCCCTCTTTCTTTTAGTGAGTTTCTCCTCAGGACCCAATTTGGGGAGGGACCCAAGTCAGCCAGCCTCTATTCCTCTTCTGGCTGTACTTTCTCACTTTGCAGATTTCAATATCATTTTGTCTCCGTTTTGGTCTTATCCTCAGCCTCCTTCAGTGTCTAGGGCCTCTTAACCCTGGAAAACTTACCCACCCCTACAGCCTCTTCACACTGGAATACCCCTTTGCCATGTAGTCTCCTTGTCACATTGGAAACCTCTCTTTTGGGGGGAAAGGCCCAGGCTGACTAATCTTCATTCTTATACCCCTGTTCTGAGCACCTCTCCCACTTTACTTTTTCCTACTTTCATTTAGATCTTTCTGCCCTTTAGGATATTGTCTTCTCCCATAGAACATAAGCCCTTTTACAGATGGGTCTTTTTACTTGCATTGGTATCTCCAGCACTTCTGGCACATAGTAAATATTTAATAAATATTCATTGGTTGTCTTGATCAGAATCAATTCTCTGGAGTGAGATGCTTCATTAGAGCAAAGATCTAAAATAATATCCTGTTAGAAAAAAAGCACCAAAGATAGCACTATAATTATTATAGTTTTTCAGCTCGACCTCTCTTGCCATCAATGCTGAAAGATGGAAAATATAGAAAGACAGAAATATTGGCCTTGATGATCTTCATTTACCATGAAGTGATGAAAAATAGTTGGGACAAGATAACCCAGAAACTGCTTTAGTCATCAAACATTTGCTTTCTTTGTTGAGCACAGAGCTAGCAGTCAAGGACAACAGTGATTTGGAAAATAAACACATTTGCAAAATATGACAGGAGAATGGCAAAAAGTTACCAGTTGTATCACTTCGTAAAAGTAACAGCAGCAGTGGGAATGAGCCTCTAGAGAATTTGGTGTGAGAAAAGGAAGGTTGATTATCCTTGTTCTTGGACAAAAAAGGGAACAGAGTTGTTAGCATGTATGTAATCAGTTCTTAAAATCAATGACTGTGGAACTCCAGCATTTGGAACCCTCTGTTTCCTCATTCTCCGATGGATAATGATGAAATTGCCATGGGTTAGTTAGGAAGAGCAGCTGGACCAGATCAAAGACATGCATGTGAAGGGAATTTGGGCTATGGGTGGCCCAATAGTGAAAGCAGGGAGGGGAAGAATTGTTTGATTAAATTCTCTCTGGGAGAGAAAGACATAGGAAATAGGAAAGATCATGAATCACATTTCTACTCTGTGTGTGTGTGTGTGTGTATGCATGCACACACTTGCAGGCATACACACTCTTCCCAAAGATGATTTCATGGAGATTATTTGTGCAGGATCTAAAAGGGATTCCATAGAAATAGTCAGGTTTTCCATATACATTTATCAATAAGTGATATTGTGTTTATAGCAATGGCCTTGAAACATTACGGGATTTCTTCTATGACAGCCAAGATTACTTGAAAGATAAATTTAAGCAATCTGCATAAGAAAAACCAATGTATGGAAAATGCCTTTTGGCTAGACTGATATGCTATTGAATGCTTAATCCATTAAGATAATGTCTCTATACATTTCTGGAACAAACAAGACCTTGAATTTGGTTCAGAATTAAGAAAGAAAAAAGGGGTAAGCCTGTTTACATTTGGGAAAGTGTACTGAGCCTTGACAAGCCAACCCATATTTTTAAAAAAGGTATACTCTAGACAAGATAAGGCTCTGAATCATAGGTCATCAGAGCTTCCAAAGAACCAAAGTTTGTGGTGATCCAAAGTACAGTGGAGAAATGATGAGTGAACTCAAAAAGGCTGCTACATATTTGCTGTGATCACTTATGCATAATGATAATTAGTTAGCACAATAGATAGTATTAAATAATGGCTTAGACCCCAGCATTACACTAACCTGTGACCAGTTGTAGGTGATGAGCCTCTGACCTGGCTCTATTGGGCCTCAGACAAGGTGGACTATCATGGGCTCATTCTTGAATCTTTTGTAGCTTTTTAACTGGCTCTGTCAGACAATCTCATTAAGAGAAGATGAGTCATCAAGGTACACTTGAGGCATGTTGTTTGTTTCACTTTTTTGTGTTTGGGGCTTTTCTTCCTATCCTGTATTTCCTGTAGAGATTGCCTATGCAGATGGTACATCGTACTGTAGATCCCATAGGTCAGTAGTGAATGAATCTCCTTAAACTGCTCAGCTTTCCTTGTTTTTTAATATTGATTTATTTGCTTTGGTGTTGAATATATGATAGGACTTCATAGAATATTTAAGACTAGAGGAAACCTTAACATCATCTAGTCCAGTACTCGTAATTTTACAGAGGAAGAAACTGATGATTTGAGATCACACAGGTAGCAAGAATTTTCAACCCAGATTGTTGGATTTAAATCATCTCTCAGAGTCACAACACTTTATAGAATCTGAAGGTTCTCAATGATCATCTAGTAGAAGTCCTATCTGAAAGACATCCTGTCTAAAAGCAGAATTCTTTCTATAACACATGAAAAGCCTGCATAGGTGAAGAAAAAAGGGTGAACGTGTGGAGGAGCAGTATAATACTACATTGACAAAACATACTTAAGTGAGAAAATACCAGAACTAATATAGTGGAGGATATTTCTGGGGTCATTCATCTTCTGCTTCAAGACTTCTAGGGAGCGGGAACCCACACGCTCTGGAGATAACTCATTTCACTTTGGGATAGAGTTCATTACTAGGAAATCTAAAAAAAAATCTAGTTATATTGATATGTTGTTTTTATATTACAAATATTCACAGATTACCCCACTATGTAAAGCATTTTATAACAAAGTATCACAGTTAAGTAAAGCTAACAATATGATGACCTCATCTGAAAGTGTACAACATTCCACAGCTATTAGCACCTATTAGCACCATATAAAAAAAAATTAACAAATCTATTTGTTCTCCCTCCCACTTCCTACCCTATGGGGGGAAAGAGGAAAGAAAAACATGATCATAATAAGTGTATCAGTCAAGTAACATTCTGTGTTTGTGTGTGTGTGTGTGTGTGCATGCGTGCGAGAGAGAGAGAGACAGAGACAGAGACAGAGACAGAGAGAGAGAGAGATTCCGAGCCCTAAATGTATCTTGACCTATTGATTTGGAGATGGATAGGTAGTACATTTGATCATTCATCCTCTGGAGTCAGGAATAGTCCTGGGGCTGATCAGCCCCACTTCTTAGGGCTTTCAAAGTTGTTTATCTTTATAGTACTCTTAGGGTATACATTTTTCACCTGGTTTTGCACATTTCATTTTTCACCAGTTTATAAAAGTCTTTAAATAATTACATTTTTTAATACTGACATAGTACAAATTTTTCATTCTTTTCATATAAATCTTATGCCACAGAAGTTCTTTACTATGTTAATTTACCAAAACTATTGAGCCATTATCAATTGATCAGTTTATCTTTAGTTTCTAGAGTATTTTCTTTATTAGTATTTTTATATGTAAAAGACTTTTTCCTGTTTCTTTGATCATTTTGGGGTTTGAGCTCAGTGTTAACAATTTCCAATCATATAGGAAACATTGCTCAATAGTGCAATTGTTTTCCAGAATGGTTGAATCCTTTCCTGAGTCCATTAACTGCATCATTGTACCTTTTTCTTATAGCCTCTCTGATATTTATTGTTTTACTTTTTTTTTCTCCTGAGACAATTGGGGTTAAGTGACTTGCCCAGGGTCACATAGCTAGGAAGTGTTAAGTGTCTGAGATCAAATTTGAACTCGGGTCCTGCTGACTTCAGGGCTGGTGGGTGCTCTATCCACTATGCCACCCACCTGCCCCTATTGTTTTACTTTTTTTGCATCTTTCAGTGTGATTAGTGGGAGGTGGGATTTCAGAATTGCTTTAATTTGCATTTCTCTTATTTTTTTGTGATTTACAACAGTGTTTTCTTTTGGCTATATATAGTGTGGGTTTCTTTCCTTGTATGCTGCCTGTTTATATTCTTACACCCTTTATTCATGGGGAGCAGCTTTATTCTTAGATATGAATAAGTTCCTTATATATCACAGAAATTAGACCTTTATCAAAGAAACTTAATTGTAGTCACTGAAACCCCCAGGCCTTTTTCAAACAGTTATTTAGTTGTAGCTTCCTATCTTTTACCTGCAAAGTTAATTTTTGCGATCCAAACAAGCAACATTTATTCTTGGATTTACTCCCAGTGCTTTAGTTTTGCTAGATCTTTTTGAAAGCTATCTTAGTGTTAGCTGTCCCTCCCTTGTATCTTCTGCAGATTTGATGAGCATGCTTTCAAGGCCATCTTCCAAATCTTTGATAAAATGTTAAACTGCAAAGATAAAATGTTAAACTAAAGGAATTTCTGGCCTGGGCCTATTGACTCTGGAGTCTTTAACTCTTTGAGTCTGTTAAACTATCTCTTTTGTCATCTGCAGTTTTGATAAGCATGACCTCTAAGCCTTCATCCCAGTCTTTGGTGAGTGACATTTCTCATTAACTCTTGAGACTGGTCATTCAAACAGTGTCAAGTCTACCGTACTCTATTTTCACCTACCCTATTCTAAGCTCTAATCTCTCCAATTTTCCCCATAAGAAATGATAGGTAAAGCTTTAGCAGATGCTTCCCTAAAAAAGGTAGGTAAACTCCACTTATACTATTTTCTGACTAAATGCTCAGAGTTGAATCTTCAAGGAAGGCAGCTAAACCTTGGGAAAGGTGGAGATCTGTGAGGGAGTCATATACATTCTTGGTTTGAAATGTAGAAAGGGTGTGGATATGGGGATGGAATGATGGGTTTAGGGTATAGCTAATAGGTCCTCTTGGCTGGAAGGAAATTGATGAAAAGGAAAGTGGTCTGGGAGTTGGAGCCAGAATGTGGTGAGGGCAGTTAAATCCCTGACTGAGGACTTTACATTTTATCTTAGGAATGACAATAACCACTGATACATTTTATCTTAGGAGTAACAGTTAACCATTGAAGATTTAGGATTGAGAAGTGATGTAGTTAGTTAGACTTTTGCCTTTTGGAATATTCCTTGGCAGCTGTGTGGAGATAAGCATCAAAACAGGGAGACCAGTTGGTTGGCTGGCTTACTGTATGAGGGTGATGAATGCCACACAAACAAGAGTGGCCCTGTGTGAATGGAGAGAGGATGATGTGTGTACAGGATAAGAAAGCACATTCATAAGACTTGGCAGTGAATGTGAAAGGTGAATAAAAAAATTGAACTTAATTTGTCTTGGCTTAATTTATTTTAAATTTAATTATTGTTTTAATTTATTAGTATTTTATTAGTAATATTAATTTATCTGAGAAGTCTATATTTGCATGATTATTATTTTCAAATGTTTTGTGTGCATTCTGCACTATGTAACAGTAGAAGAACATGGGCAGTGAGAAGAGGCCACTTACAGAGGAGAGCTTGGAGGTAGGAGGGGAGGAAGAGAATTGTGTTCCTTGAATGTGAAATAGTAGAATAATTAATTGGCTTCACTAGTCTTTTAGGAAATATCTCAAATCCATCACTTCCCTTTACTAATGCTGGGGAAATGATTTCTGAATTTGTTATTCTATATATATTCTGGGACAAAATTTGAAAATGTTTCAGACTCACTGTAGCAGGAAATCTGGTAGAAACACTTACAAACTTAAACTCCTTGTCTCCCAGTTGAGAATGTTGGTGACTCCTATGCTACTCTTCAGAATTTTTTTTTTGAGCTCTTAACTCATTAGCTTATTTCCATTAAAATTATTTTATACATTTCAGAATATTGTATTAATTAAATGAATTATTTTTCAGTTTGTGACCCCATTTGGGGTTTTCTTGGCAGAGATACTCAAGTGATTTGCCATTTTCTTCTCTAATTCATTTGACTGATGAGGAAACTAAGCCAAAGAGAGTGAAATGACTTACTCAGGGTCACACAGGTAGTGAGTATCTGAGGCTAGATTTGAATTTAGGAAAGGAGTCTTCTTGACTCCAGGTCCTAACTGTACCACTTAGCTGTCTTATTAAATCAGTAAGATTGTATTTAAAAAGATCTGGTGACTTATTTTCAGTTTACTTGAAGTAGGTTATAAGTTTCCAATTTTCTTATTTTTAAATTGGAAATGAAAGTATTTATTTGGGAGATCTTGGTAACTGCATAACTTATTTTCATATGCTTTGTGTACATTCTGCACTATTACATGTCATCCTAATGGAGAACAATAATAATGAGATAAGGAGATTAATTCTTTTCTACTCTTCAAAGAAAATGCAGTTTGCAGGATAAATTCTTTAACCAGTAGTAAAAACAAAATCATCAATCGAAACATAAAGTAATCAAAATATAAGTTTTTCATTCAAAGAGAACTTGTAAATATTCACTTAATTTTGAGTGGAACTATAAGATTAAATGGCTCATCTTGAAAGTGCAGTAGATGGACTGTTGAATTCAAATTTGGTCTCAGACAGCTGTGTGACCCTGGACAAATCAATTTACTGTTTGTCTCAGTTTCCTCATCTGTCAAATGAGCTAGAGAAGAAAATGGCAAATCACTTCGGTATCTTTGCCCAGGAAATCTCAAATGGGGTTATGAAGAGTCAGAAACAACTGAACATTAACAACTTGATCATAATGCCAGTTAAAAGCTCACAGAACTATTAAGGAGAATTTGAGGCTTTAAAAAATTATTTTAAAAGCAATATGCAGGGCAGGTAGGTGACAGTGGATAGAGTACCAGCCCTGAAGTCAGGAAGACCTGAGTTCAAATTTGGCCTCAGACACTTAACACTTCCTAGCTGTGTGACCTTGGACAAGTCACTTAACCCCAATTGCCTCAGCAAAAAAAGCAGTATGCTACTTATTAAGATTTCTGTGCCCAGATTTTAGAAGGACTTTAGCATGTGCACTTATACTTTTTTCTTCTTGACAAAAATCAGAGAGATACCTAGAGCTCCAGTTATTTTTTGCTTGCTGCATCTTGTCTTCTCCAGCATTCCTCCTGATAGTCTGGCATTTACCCTTTTCTCTTTCAGCATAATAGTCAATCTGGGTACTAGTTAGTGTAGAATTTTGTACTTGATGGGGACTTTTCCTTCACCTTTATGCCATAGCACTGCCTCCTTTTCCATGAAGAATCTGTTTAGTGTGGCATTGGCTTAAATTATGTTACCTCCCCAATATTTATAGTATTTTGCCCATTTATAATCTTTTCCCATATGTCTTCGCTAAGTCTTTTTTCTTCATATCAGACACTTTAACTGAGTAGCCTTCTTTTACTTATTTTCTTAGTTTTTAATGATTATAAATATATTCTAATTTCTACTCATAAGATATTCCACACAGTTAACAGTTGCATTCTTAATGCTTTTCAGTATTCTATATCTGATTTTATGCTAATCTGGGGAAAAGTAAAAATAATTTCATTTAACTTAAGCTTCTTGATTCTTCTCTTATGATCTGTGATTTCTATTGATAGAATTTCTAACTCCCTCCATTGGTGGAGATCCCAGTTTATTATGGAGTCCGTGATAGAGGAAGAAGGTCTTTTTAAGTTTCTGTAGCCAGAAAGTTCACCCAAAAGCACCCTGCTAATGATCCAGAATTGTAATTGCTAGACAAGCATCTTCTTCCTTGATGCTTTAAATTTAGTTTACCCATTCAGACAGATGCAGTGCCTGCCATATAAGACACCAAAATATTTTTGTTCAGCCACTCATGTAACCATGAGCTGCCTGCCAGAACCCAGATCCTGCATATTCGAATCTACTCAGTAACAAGTACCTGCAGATAGACAGGACCCAGTGCAAAGGGCTACCTCCCACCAGGTTATTGCCATGAATTGTCCTATATGTTTTTATTGATGATAAAAATAACAAAGAATAAGTGATTTTGTAAAGGATAAAATACTCAAATTCAAGCTAATTCTTTGTCACAAAAGTGCCTTTTAGATTCTTCCTCTTAATATCTGACTTTTTTTCTTTTAGGTTTTATGGCAATTGGATATATTCCGCCGGAGTTTACGCATTCTGTCTGGACATATTTGTCAGGGAGATGCCTGCATATTTTGTGCTTTAAAGGTAAACTCAATAATACTTAGGAAAGTGGAGCTTAAGTGATCATTACTCAGTTTTTGGAGGAAATTACAGGTTTGTATAGAGTTCTTGACATGCCTATTCAGCCATTTGTCTTTGTTTAAATTTTTAGGAATCTGTGCTTTATTCAGATTGAATGAACACTCCTAGTTATGAAATAAAAGTAACTGCAAATGATAAGGTAACAGAAATCGACATACATTCAGGGGAATTTTAAGATATTCAGGGGAATTTTAAGATATTCAGAGGAATTTTAAGTTATTTTGAAGCAACAACTTGCTAATTTTCATTTAAAAACTTGCAATGATAAAATTCTAGCCATTTTGGAAAAATCACACAAAATTGAGACATTGGAAAAATTCAAGACTAGAATTCTTAGAGGTAGAATTATTTCCTTCTGATAAACAGCCCAAAAAAATGTGTGTGCTGTATTATTATTGTTCTTCCTCTTATCCTCCCATTCTATACAGTTGAAATTATCAAAGGCATTATTACTAACTTGATAATTTATTTTAAACCATTCAAATTCTCTGCACTCTGACTTCTGACCTCATCATTCAGTTGAAACTGAGTTCCCAGTGATATCTTAATTGCCAGATCTAATGGCCTTTTCTCAAGCATGATATTTCTTAATCTTGTCAGGCCCTAAAACTGTCCTCTTTAAGTTTTGGGGACACTGATCTTTCTTGCTTCTCTTACTTAATTTATTGCTCTGTTCATCTCTTTTGCTGCATCTTCAGACTATGATTACTAATCATGGTTGTCCCCAAGGCTTTGTCCTGTGCACTCTCTAGCTCACTATCCCACTAGGTAATCTTATGAACTCCCTTGAGTTCAGTTTTCATCTCTGTACAAATGATTCTCAGATCTACTTGTTCAACCCCTACAAACTCTTGTGGTCTAGTCAGCAAGCATTTATTAAGCACCTACAATGTGTTAGGTCCTGTCCTAAGCCATGTCTACAAAGAAAGACAGTAGACAATCTGCCCTTGAGGAGGTCACAGTCTAATAGAAGTATGCTCACCAATTGGCAATTGGATATTTCAAAGAGTAGGCAAATCAGACTTAGCATTTTCAAAGTTTTTTTTTTTTTTTCCTCACAAACCTTCCCTTCTTCTGAGCTTCCCTATCACTATCAAGGGCATTGCCATCTTTCTAGTCTGTCAGGATCATAGTCTTGGGGTCATCCTTGACTGCTCATTCTCATACTCCATAAATGTAATCTATTGCTAAGTCCTTTCTTTTCTATAGCTTCATGATCCTCTTTCAGAAATATCCCTTTTCCTTTGCCTTCTGACACTGCCTACACTGGTATCATCTTATACTTGGACTGTGATAGTAGCTGCTTGGGGGGTTTCTCTGCCTCAAGCCTCTTCTTATTCTAGGCCCTTTTCCACTCAGCTGCCTTAGTGAGCTTCCTGAAGTAAAAGTCTGACCATATTATCCCCCTGTTTACACAGTAAACTCCAAAAGGGCCTTCTCACCTTTAAATCAAATACAGAATCCTCTGACTCTTAAAGCTTTTATTGACCTCTCTGGACATCCTATACTTTTTTCCCTTCCATGTATTCTCCAACAGTAGCCTCTTTCCTCTTGTTCTATGCATTTTCTTGGCTGCCCCTCATGCCTGGAAGGTTCTGTTCATTTCCCTCTGCTTTTGAGCATCCTTGACTTCATGAAACCCTGTCTCCTGAAGGAGGTTTCTCTTGTTCCTCTTTCATTTTACCTTCTCTGTATATCTTGTAAGTCTTCTTTTCTCCCCCTTTAGAATGGGAGAACCTTAGGACCAGAACAGTGTTTTTTTGTTTTTGTTTTTTGATTTCTGGATCCCTAGTACTTAAACACAGTGCTTGACACATTGTCATAGGTGCTTCACAAGTAAATGCTGTTGCTGCTGCTTTTTTTTTTTAATAATTTTTTTATTTGCAAAGCATATGCATGAGTAATTTTTCAACACTGATCCTTGCAAAACCTTCTGTTACAGATTTTTCCCTCCTTCTCCCCTAGATGGCTGGTAGTCTAATACATGTTAATTATGTTAAAATGCTTGATAAATTGAATATATATATATATATATATACATATTTATATAGTTATCTTGCTATGTAAGAAAAATCGGATCTACAAAGTAAATGCTTCTTGACTGATATTTGGGTGGAGAAAATTTAATGTTGTTTCAGCTAAAATGTGACTAAATCAATTGATAGTTGTTAATTATTAAAAATAAATAAAATCTAGTTTTATGCCCACTAAATGCTGGATATTGGATATGTACTCACTAAATGCTGAATATTTGAATCACTTGAAATTATAGAAACTGATTTACCTTTATGTTATGATGAAAATCTTGAAAAAGATAATATTTTGAAACTACTTCTGGATGCTGTTTTTGAAAAGTCAAGTACTCAAATAAGTGAGTATATTTTAACATAGCTTAATGAGCAAGTACATCACTCACAAAATTATAATAACAACCACCACCATTTCAGTCCTTGAAGGCTCTGTGATTTTGCATATTCTCCCCTTATCATCAGGAGCTGGTCATCTAGAGTGGCTGTGATTTCAAAGGTCAGACTGGCCTTCAGATAGTAGCATCCAGCTGCCTTTCCCTTCCATCACCAGGTCAGCCTCCCAGCTTGTATGCACCTGCCAGGAGTGGGGCTTTTCCAGCACAGCCTTTGAAAATCCAAGTGGAAGATTTGGAGAATAAGGTTCACAAAGCTCTCTGTAGACTTTTGTTAGCAGTTGATAGTATTAGAAGAAAACTTCTTAAATAGTATCCTATTCAGTGAAAATGCCAACCTTTCTTGAAATTCAACTTTCTCAAAGGACTGTCCTCAGTGCTGTTTTATTTCTCAAGAGAAAATAAGTCCTTTTTCTCAGGAGGTTTACCTCCTAATAAAGTCAAACTAACAAATATTTATTAAACATGGACTGTTTGTCAGGCATCTATGAAAATAAAGACGATCACATATATCACATATATACCAGTTGCTATAATGAAAATTAGATTGTGATAATGGGAAGGAGTAGATGAAACAAAGGACCAGGAACTAAAAGAAGTGAGGTCTTTCTTGGCTACAAGAAAGGTTTTACCAGGAAAAGGAATATAGTAGCTGGGCCTTGAAAGCTCTAGTCATCTCAGAGGCAGGAAACACATTTGATTTATCTTCTTTGTCGGTAACTCCAGGACCTGCATAATGTCACAAATAATGGTCATTTAACATTGGAATAAATGGGTGAATATAAGCATTCCAACATGCAGGTTTGAAGAAGATGCCTTTTTAGGTATGGATAATGGAATGGGAAAGGCTGAGGCAATAGGAATGGGAAAAACAGAAATGGGGGCTGCCAGTCCGGTTGGACTATGTGAATTGGAGAAGTGAGAAATAAGATAGGAGAGGTAAGCTGGAGTGAGATTGTAGAGAGCCTTGAATTCCAGACTAAGGAGGTCATAGTCAATTTTGGAAGTATTAGGAAGCCTTCATGTTTTTGTGTGGAGGAGGGATAGGATGGTGGTATATGAAGAATATTAGTCCACTCTTGGTGAAAAGAAGAATGATTATGAGGTTATTGTGGGGAGTTCAAGTGCAAGGTGACAGGTGCTTGAATTGGGGAAATACTGTGAAATTGGGAAGGATGAGTGGCACACATGATATAGCAAAGGTAAGAGTTAATAGGGATGACCAATTACTAGAAGATAAAGGAGAAAAAGGGAGGGAGAGAGGCTTCCAAGCTAGCTGTGGGGAGGCACCAATCCTTGAATGCCTGCAAGTGTGGAAAGATAGTAAGTTTGGATTTTCAGTAGAGTTTGAGATGGTAGTCAAACTAGAGTCAGCAGGCACTTGGAAGAAAGCTCTGAAGAATGGTGACAGATTGAAGTCATTTCCTTAGAAGTGTTAACTAAAGCCTTGAAGAAAGGATGAGGTCATAAGGGAGAGATAGAAGAGGACCCAGTATAGAACTTAGGAAGGAAGGAGGAAAAGGAATCAGGGAAAGTCACAAGGAAAGAATTTTAAAAGGAGTGGAGGGTATCCATATAATATTGCAGGAAGGGCAGGGGGATTAAAGAGTGAGAAAAGACCTTTGGACTTAGTGAAGGGTGGAAGAAATATCATTCATGACTTTGGGGAGATCAGTTTTAGGAGAGGTTTGAGGATGACAGGCAGCTTGCAAAAATGTGAGGAGTTGAATAAATATTGATTATTTTGGGGAGTTTAGTGCTAAAGAGAAAGAGGAACAAGAACTTAAGCTTTGGGTTTTTTGTTTTTGTATTTTTTTCTTTTTAAGGGAAATCTGATTATGTGGTATAAGCCTCTGCTTCCAGGAGAAGGGAGGGAGAGGGAGAGAAGGAAAATGGTTTGAAGCAGTGGCTAAAATGTTCTTGCTGCCTTACTGTTAATTTATGTCATCTATATTTAGGAGGTGTGTATGTATGCAAAGTCATCCTTGGAAACCCAGGTTCTTAAATGTGTGTTTTGTTTTGTTTTTGTTTTTGTTTTTTTGCTTCAAGAGAAGTTCTTCCATCTTCTCTTCTCTCCCTCTGCACCCCTCTACCCTCGCTCCCACCCCGAAGTTATTATTTAATTTATTTGTTAATAGATTTTGGAGACTTTTTTAAGAGTTAGGTACTTCTTGAAGTTTTTTGTTTTTGTTTTTAATTTGGTTTTAGCAAACAGTCTATATTTAGTCTACATTCATTTGTTTGTATTTGCTGGTTTTATGATGGTGTTTTTTCCTCTACTGTGAATAATGCCTTCTTGCCCAGATGGCTATCAGAAAAGTGTCTCTGAACTTTAACACTTTTAAGTTTTAATGTTATACAGTGCTATTCATAAAGAGTTTAGAATGAGTTTCTACTCTGGGAATGCTTTCTGGATAAGTTTTAGATTTCACTGGATCTTGGAGAACATTTAAAATGAAAAGAAAAGTGGGTTATTAAAGTCATCTTTTGTTCTTTTTCCTTATTGTTCTGATTTGGGGCCAGACAATATTTGCACAGTTTCAGCACAGTCGAGAAAAAGCGCTTCCCTCTGATAATATCAGGCATGCCCTGGCAGAGAGTTTCAGAGATGAACAGCGGTTTCAGCTTGGCTTTATGGATGATGCTGCTGAGTGCTTTGTGAGTATTCTTCAAGGGTTCTTGGTGTGGAAGTATATTTGTGGGGTGTGTATATATATATACATATGTGTATTTATGAGCACATACAAGTACATGTACCAGCAAATGGGATCTGAAATGGTAGCTTTTTAAAGCAGCTGCAGAAAAGAGATTTATAACACAGCTAGACTAATGGAAGAGTACCAGACCTGGTTGGCAGTTTTGTGGTGTGCTGGGCTTAGTCAAATGTTTGTTTAGCTTTACTTAAAAGCTGACAGCTTGGACAAAATAGAAGCTATAAAACCTGGTTGGGGGTTCTGAAGTACCTTGCTGAGTTGCTCAAACAGCAAATAGAGCTAGTAGCCTCTATACTGAAAATGTAACTTTTTTTTTTTTAACATAGAAAACATGATTAGTAAGATTTAAAAAAAAAAACTGTCTTTTCAAAAAAATTTAAGTAAGCCTTTTAATTTTGCTTCTTAAAATATTTCCACAATATATTAGATATAAGAAACAATGTGTGGATCCAAAGACTTGGATCACCAGTGAGGGTGAACCACATTAAAATGTAATTGGGAAGTATTTATCAAAATAAAAATACAATTCAGATTATATTAATTTGAGATTTTCTAAATCACTGTGTGGCCTGCTGGGATCTTTTAATTTTGAGTTTGATAATACCCTAGATAACTTTCTGCCCTGGTAAAGATTAAAGTTTTTTTTTTTGTTTTTTTTTTTAAGCGTCAAAATTTTCCTCTTTTCATGAAATCTGTTACTACATCTTGTTGGTTCTTCTTTCTTTCTGTCTCCTTGTTCCATCTCTGTTCCATTTCTACAGTTGTTATTTTAGGTGAGTCCTCTATCCTTAGATTATTGCAGATTTTTAAACTGGTCTTTTTGCCCTCAGTTTCCCCTACCTGTTTTTCATCTTGAATACTGATATCAGATTAATCTTCCTAAAATAATTCTTTCATTGTCACTTACTAGAAAGCAGTGGCTCCCCAGTACCTACAAAGAAAGTTTAAATTTGGCTGGGCCTCTAACGCCTTTTATGATTCAACCTCAGTATAATTTTCCTGACATGCCCCTCTCTGCTCTAGCCAGTTTCCAGTTAGTAAATGGGTACAGTACTTTTTGTATTGTTACTTTTATATGTTTGTTTATACTATTTCCTGTTTCCTCAAATGCCCCAATCCCTTTTCACCTATCCAGAGTCCATCCGTCTAAATAGGGCTTATGTACTACCTCCCCAAGAAGTAAACAACCCTTGCTCACACATCTGCTGTATTCTAATGAGTCCAGAACACATTTTAGTAGGTTTGACATTCTGATTTAAACATCAAATAAAATGAGCATTGCCATCAAGATTACCCATCTTCAGGAATGTTTTACTGATAAATAATAGATATATTTCTGATAAGCTGTATTTTTTTTCCCAAATCAAATGATTTTAAATACACTAGGAAAGTATTGGAGTAGAAAATGTTTCCAGGGGCATAGAGCACTAACTGTGAAGTCAGGAGGACCTGAGTTCAAATTTGGCCTCAGACACTTAACACTTCCTAGCTGTGTGACCTGGGGCAAGTCACTTAATCCCAGTTGCCTCAGGAAAAAAAAAAAAGAAAGAAAGAAAGAAAAGAAAATGTTTCCATTCTTTAGAAACATGGTATTTTAAATCAAAGGATCTTTTATAAAGGAAGTAGCGGTCCCCCTTCCTATTTATCTGCTTTAATTCTTAATTTTCATATAGCAGAAAGTTGCAAGTCAGTTTGTTGAAGTATCTGTTTCATTGGGTGCTATGGATGACATTTTATTTTGTTACTCTTTAGTAAATTCTTGACTAATAAGAACTTATTTTAGAACAAAAAATTAGACTTTCTTAACCTTAGTCACTGGTTTGATTAAATTTTCTTTTCTTTTTTCTTTTTCTTTTTTTTCTTTTATGACTAAATTAGGAAAATATCCTTGAGAAGATTCATTTTCATATTGTGCCAGGTAGGGATTCAGACATGTGCACCTCGAAGTCCTGTATTCCTCACCAGAAGTTTGCCATGACTCTCTATGAACAGGTAGGATTGCTTTTGTTTATTTGGCATTATGACATTTCCTTATTCAAACCCTCACAAACTAAAAACCCATCTAACTTTTTGTCTATAGTGTGTGTGCCGAACCTGTGGAGCATCCTCTGATCCTCTACCCTTTACAGAATTTGTCCGGTACATTTCTACAACAGCCCTTTGGTAAGAAGCAACTCATTATCTCTCTCCCTGTCTGTCTCTGTTTCTTTCTCTCTCTCTCTCTCCTCCCCCTAGGTATTACTTCCGTTACACTCCAATTGAGGACAATTTGTTTCACATTGATTTTTATGATCTTATTCTTGTGGGGGCCTGGACCAGTGCTCTCATCAATAAACGAAGCTCTGGGTAAGGGGGGTATCTTCATGGCCAATGCAGTGGCACCTTCTCTGGACCTTGAAAGGAAGGGGGATGGGAACCATTTCTTTCCTTGAAGGTAATATTATTTAAAATGATAGCAAGTAAATGGACTCTTTTCTTTTTATTTTGGGCCTAACAGGTGTGATTCTTAATAGAGGTCTTCCATGGTCATATAGATGAGTCAATATACTGAAGAATATTTAGAATGTGGAACGTATTAGAGATGTAAAGCAGTGTGGATTGGTTTTCATCTGCATCTCTGCAGTGGATGAGTTGTCATAAAGATTAGGACAGGAATATTTAATTTACAGTCCTGCCCCAAGGAGCACTGTTTAGGAAAGCATTTATGAATTGCTAGCTGTGCTGTAGGGACTGTGCTCAATATCAT
The DNA here is from genome assembly GCA_023553655.1 of Myrmecobius fasciatus. Lineage (NCBI taxonomy): Eukaryota > Metazoa > Chordata > Mammalia > Dasyuromorphia > Myrmecobiidae > Myrmecobius > Myrmecobius fasciatus. Next base: position 154,937 of record JAJPUD010003315.1, on the reverse strand, counting down.
CATTTCCACAAGAGAAAGAAAATTTCATAGAAAGAGGAGAGGAGGCAGCAGACATTCTCAAGAGATGCCAGCTAGGCTAAGGATTGAATGAGATAGGATCCTCTGAGTTATAACTCTTAAGAAACATACTTAGCAAAGTTGATGAACACTACACTAATCATCTTACTTAGGCTGAATTGTAGTCTGTAAACAGCTATCCAGGAGACCAAACACTTAATAAAATGAAGCAGTTCAAACAGAAATTGAAATGGACAACCTACAGAATCGTTCAATGGATCTGGGCTCTCATCAAATGACACCTGAGCTAATATTGTGGTTGTCAGGTGGGTGACAGAAGAACTACTCCAAATGTCAGGACTAGAAGGACCATGTGTTAGAATCAAGAATTCACTATAAACTAGAGAATAGTAGAAATCATGAGGAGTTGGGGGTGAACAAAATTCCTCTTCCCATGGAAACCAGTAGATGAAATGTGCAGTCGTGTGTGTGTGTGTGTGTGTGTGTGTGTGTGTTTGGTCTTTACATGATTCTTTGTCTCAGAAATTTGATTTTCATTAGTGTAAAGAAATCCCAATGTGCTTATTCCCTCCACCAATAAAGATGGACATTTGATTTTGTAGCCTAGTCTTAGAGAGTTGGAGTTCAATCAGCTATATTCTACCCAGCTCTAAAAAGTTCAGGTTGATAGTCCAGACATTTGGGGATAGAGTAGGCAGGATTGGGGTTTTTTGTGTACTCATAATCTTATCTTCCCCCCCCAAAAAAAAAAAAAAAAAAAAAAAAAAAGGAGGAAAAAACCCTTATAATAAATATAGCCAAGCAAAACAAATTCCCAAATTGGCCATGTCTAAGGGTGCCTCTCATTCTGCTTATTAGTCTACCACTTCTGTCAGGAAGTGAGCAGCATTTCTCTTCATTCCTCTAGAGTTTATGGTTGATCATTGTAGTGTTCAGAGTTGTTAAGTTTTTCAGAGCTGTTTATTTTTATAATGTTATAGTGTAAATTGTTCTCTTGGTTCTATTTACTTCACTTTGTACTGGTTCATACAAGTCTTCCCAGATTTTCTAAAACCATTCCTTTTGTTATTTTTTATAGCAGCGCAATAAAATTACATTATATTCATATGCCATACGTTGTTCAACCATGCACTAATTGATGGGCAGGCACTCTTAGTTTTTAGTTCTTTGCCAGTGCAAAAAAGAACTACTACAAATATTTTTACGTATTTTGGATCCTTTTCCTTTTTCTATGATTTCTTTAGGGTGCTGGCCTAGTAATAGTAGGTATGCACAATTTTGCAGATTTGGGGACATAGTTCCAAGATTGCTTTTTCTAGAATGACTGGACCAGTTCATAACTCCACCATCTGTACATTAATATGCTTGTTTTCTCTTAGTCCCTCCTATGAAAAAGTCTGATTGACTTTGTCAGTTTGATTAGTGTGGTATGACACCTCAAAATTGCTTTAATTTACTCTTGTGTAATTAGTAGTGCTTTGCAACATTTCTTCATATGGCTCTTAGTAGCTTAAATTTATTTTCTTGAGTCTTAGAGAGTTAATTTCCTGTTGATTTTCTTGGACCATTTATCTGTGGGGAATGTCTCATTCATATACATTTGAATCGATTCTGTACATATCTTAGAAATAAGGTTTATTTTTATCAGAGAAACTGGCTGCAAATTTTTCCCCCTCATTTGATTATTTTCCTTCTCATTTTAAGGCATTCTTTCCCATGTCCTAATTATGGACTATCTGGGCAATACTTGGGAACTGCCAATGAACACAGGAACTGAAAAGATCCATAGAGGTTGTAGATCACACTACTATTAATTAGTTGTTGTGGAAATGGGATTTGAACACAAGTTTTCTGTCACCCAATCTCTTGTGTTTCTTATTGTATTCTGATGCTTCTCCTGTATCTTACTTAAAAGCAGGTAGCATAAATAAGGGTGTTTTAATATACATAGTTATGATAACTATCAATATGAATAGGATAAACTCTCCCATAAAATGAAGAGATAGCAGAGTGGACCAAAAATCAGAATCCTACAGTATCTTGTTTACAAGAAAGAGTTGGAACAGAAAGATACACACAGAGTAAAGGTAAAGGACTCCAGCAGAATTTGTTATACTTCAGCTAAAGTACAAAAATGCAGGCATGGTAATCCTGATCTCAGACAAAGAAGAAGCAAAAAATAGATCTAATTAAAAGAGATGATGAAGGAAACTACATCTTCACTAAAAGGGTACCATAGACCATGAAGAAATATGAATCCCTGAGTTATGTGTTCATGACCAAACAAGAGATAAAGAGCATTACAAAGGATAAAATAGATAATCTTGGTAATATTAAATTAAAAAGCTTTTGTAGAAACAAAACAATACAACCAAGATTAGAAAGAAAGCAAAAAACTGGGGAAACTTTAGCAAGTATCTCATTTAATCAAATGATTGATTAAACAATCATTTAACAAGTGTTACTTGTTAGCAAGTGACTGAGTCAAATTTATAGGACTATAAAGTCATTCCCAAATTGATAATGATCAAATTATTTGAGCAGGCAGTTTTCATCTAATGAAATCAGAGCTGTCTATAGCCATATGAAAAAGTATTATTTTAAATCACTTTTGAGATCATCTCACACATCTGTCAGATTGACTAATGTGACAAAAAAGGAAAATGATACTTATTGAAAACAGTGTGGGAAAATTGTGACACTTATGTACTGTTGGTGGTGGTATGAATTCTGGAGATCATTTTGAAGCTGTGCCCAAAGGGCAATCAAATTGTGCATACCCTTTGATCCAGCAATACCACTTACTGGATCTTGTATCTCAGAAATCATAAAAAAGGGAAAAGAAGGACCAAAAATATAGCAGCTCTTTTCATGATGGCAAAATATGCAAATGGAGGGGATGCCTATCAACTGGCAAATAACTGAACAAGCTGTGATATAGAATGTAAGGGAATACTGTTCTACTATAAGTAATGATGAATAGGTAGATTTCAGAAAAACCTGGAGAGTTGTGCAAAGTGAAATGAGCGGAATCAGGAAAACATTGTACACAGTATCAGCAGCATTGTGGGATGATAAGCTATGCATAACTCGGATCTTCACAGTTACACAAAGATCTGGGACAAGTGAGTACAAAGGACTCATAAAGGAAAATGCTATCTCCCTTCAGATAAAGAGCTAATAGATTCTGTTCTGTTCTTTTTTTTTATTAAAAGCTTTTTATTTACAGTATACATAAGTGATTTTTCTACATTGACCTTTGCAAAACTTTTTTTTTTCCAAGCTTTTCCCCTCCTTCCCCCCACTCCCCACCCCTAGATGACAGGTAATCTAATACATGCTAAATATGTTAAATTATATGACATATCCAATATATGTATACATATCTATACAATTATCTTACTGCACAAGAAACATCAGATCTAGAAAGAGAGAAAAAAAAAACCCAACCTAAGAAGGAAAACAAAATGCAAGGAAATATTCACAGAAAGCATTAAAATGCTGTGTGTGGTCCACATTCAGTTCCCTCAGGCCTCTCTCTGGATGTATATGACTATCTTCATCACTGAACAATAGGAACTGGTTTGAAACACATCATTTTTGAAGAGAACCATGTCCATCAGAATTGATCATAGTATAGTCTTGTTGCTGTGTATAATGTTCTCCTGGTTCTGCTGATTTCACTCAGCATCAGTTCATGCAAGTCTCTCCAGGCATCTCTGAAATCATCCTGTTGGTCATTTCTTATAGAACAATAATATTCCATAACATTCATATACTATAATTTATTCAACCATTCTCCAATTGATGGGCATCCTTTCAGTTTCCAGTTTCTAGCCACTACAAAGAGGGCTGCCACAAACATTCTTGCACATGCGGGTCCCTTTCCCTCCTTTTAAGATTTCTTTGGGATAGAGCTAATAGATTCTGAATACAGATTGAAATATACTTTTTCACTTACCTTATTTTTTTTTGTTTTTTTTTTCTTTTGACTGATTAATAATGGAAATTTTACATGATGGCACATATATAACATATCAAATTGCCTGCCATTTTAGGAAAAGGGCAAAGGAGGGAGGAAAATTTGGAACTTAAAATCTTGTAAAAATGAATGCTAAAAATTGTCTTGACATGCAATTGGGGGGGAAAAAACCCAAAATAATATTTTGAAAAAAGTAAAGTAGTCTAGTTTTTGCAGCCAAATTATTTTTTTTAGTTTTCAACATATTATTTTGTCTTTTAAAATTTTGTAGTTAAGAATTGGAAATATTTCTTTTTACTTGCAGTAATGAAGTGGAAAAAATGATTGAAAGACATGAACGCCTAAAGCCTGAGATGTTTGCAGAATTACTGCAAGCTGCAAATACTACTGATGACTTTAGAAAATGTCCTGTAAGTATTAGTTGAGAAAATGGGCCTGTATTTCTATCATTGTCTTTTGGTTCCTGAAGTTTATCATTGAATTTAAGAATAAGATAAACTACATATGATCATCAAGCTCTCTATTGAAAATTTTCATGGTCTTTTCTTGTTGTAGAGAGCCTGACTACTACCCTTAAGTTTCTTAAGAGATTAATCTAATCATGGTTAACTTACAAGTGATAAGAAGTATAATATATTAGAAAAAATATATGATATATTAGAAAATAAAGTTCCTTACCATTTCAAGGTTTTGCCTGCAAGAAAAAGCAAATTTTCTAACAAATATTACCCAGATGAACTTAATTTTTTATAGTAAAACCTAACATGCAAGATACTCATGAACTTTTTCTGTTTATATTTGTTTTATAAATTTGTCCTTTTTTTCTTCTTCACTAGAGTAACTGTGGCCAAAAAATAAAAATACGCCGTGTTCTAATGAATTGCCCTGAGATCGTCACAATTGGCTTAGTTTGGGATTCTGAGCATTCTGATTTGACTGAAGAAGTTGTTCGTAATCTGGCTACACACCTTTATCTTCCTGGGGTATTTCCATTCTTGTATTTCCATTAATATTTGGTTTTCCCTCAAAAGTCAGAGGCTTGTGGTTTGACATTAGCTTGTGGCCCTTCACCTTTCACAGTCTCCCAAAGCAAAGAGAGAAGATGATTTTCACTTGATATCTCTGGGTTGTTTTCAGGCAGCCCCTTTTGTGATTGTGAGCTATTCAATTATTTTAAAGGGCTTTTCATTTTTGACACATTTGATTTGTTTCCTCCATCTAACTTCTTTGTCTTTGTCTTTAAGGAGGACTTTTTTATATAATTCTGATATTGGGAGGAATTTTGTGGTCTAGTAGGAAAGAATGCTAGATTTGGAGTCAAGTAACTGAAATTTGAACCCTGGCTCCTTTATTGACAATTGCTCAATTTACTTTGACCTTTGTCAGTTTACTTCTCTCTGGGCTCAATTTCTTCATAGTTAAATGAAGTAAAATGAGATGATTGAACTTGATTGGATGACCTTTGAGGTTCCTTTTTGAACTAGTCTATATATATAAGGGAGTCATCCTGAAGGAAATCATAGAAGATTGCAGACTATACAGTATAGGAAGGGCCTATGGGCCAGTTAGTCCAACCTTGTTTTGATTTTTACAGATAAGGAGATTGAGACTCCGGAGGCTGACTAAGGTCCTCTAGGAGGCAGGTGGCAGCATTGGAATATTTAATGCCGGCTGGAGTCTGAGTTCTTTTCCTCTCTACCATATTGTTTGCCTAACATACAGGGTCATGACATAAAATTGGAAAAGACTTTCAAGATCAGCTAGTAAAAACCCCTTTCATTTTACAGAAAAGAAAGCTGAGGTTTTTGAAAGTTAAGATCATTTTAACAGTAAGTGTCAGAAGTAGGGCTTTACTCCTGTGCCTTTGCTTTTTCCAGTGTCTAGAAGGCTGTCCTTCTATGATATGAACACAAAGTAATTAAATCAGACTGACCTTGATAATGTAATTTTATTTTCAAGTACTAGAAATGTTAGGGATTGGATTTTGAATAGGACCTAGTGAACTTTCCTTTACTAGTCTTCCCTTGTCCCAAGACTTCCAAATTATGCACATCAATCCCTTAAAAAAAGTTTTTTTATTATTTTCTACTGAAATGTTTTGAATCAGTAGGCAAAAATTTATAAAAATAAAAGTTTTATTCTTCACATATGTAGGTAATGATTCTCAGGCCATTTTGTCTTATATAAAATATGGAAAATTGGACCTAAAAACATTTAGAAGTTCAGTTAAAAAAAATTAAGTACCTATTATGTGTGAGGCACTGTGCTAAGTGATCGAAATAATACAAAGACAGAAATAAAACAGCCCTGCTTATAAGAAACTTACATTCTAATTAACTGGTTTCTAATATATAACGTTTTCACCAAGTGCCTCAAAGACATAGTCAGGCTATAAATATTTCTGAATAAATGTTTTATTTAACTCATTATGTTTCACCACATTGATCAAAGTCTTCATAAATAATGTGAGTGGAAAAACAGAGGAATTAAAGAGAGAGTCTAGCACAGTTTTAGAAAATGTGGTGTTTGGGCAATGTTTTCATTGTGTTTTTCAAAATTTATTCATTACTTCACTAGAAATTTGGGCAGCATAAGTTTGTAACTGAAAGACTTTAGGGGTACTTGCATCAAACCTCCTCATTTTTTATATAAGGAAACTGAGGCCTAGAGAAGTGAAGGGACTTGTGTCATCGGCCTTGAAAGTCTCTAAGGAGGTATTTGAATCCAAGTCTCCCTGACTCCCAAGTCTAATATTCTCCCTACTCTACTAGTACTGCCTGAGGTAATTAGTTTTAGTAGAATTGATATTTGGGTATGGTAATGTCTTTACTATTGGAGTAATAACAGTATGCTGTATATTGGTGATAGAACAATTTGTAGTGATTTTGATGGTGACAAGAGAAGGTAGAAGTTTTTACAATAGGGGGTGAGTAAATGAAGGGATACAGGAAGACTTACTCATTTTTTTTAAAAGCTGTTGTACCAAATTGCAATTACCAATAAGTAATCTGTTTATATAGTTGTTTTATAGGGTAACTGATGAAAATGCCAAGACCAGTGAGCTTCATCTTGTTGGCATGATCTGCTACACCAGCCGACATTACTGTGCCTTCGCTTTTCATACCAAGAGTTCCAAATGGGTGTTCTTTGATGATGCCAATGTGAAAGAGGTAAGGGGTGTTCGGTGCTGGCTGATTGACCCATCTGTATTTTTTAACTATTTCAACACATTCAACTCTAGTTATCAAAAGTTCATGGAGATCTTTGGATTATGGGAGAATTGTAGATAGAGAAGGATTTTCCTTTGTTAAATATTTTAAAAATAAATTATGAAACATGAAGTCTCTTTGATGATATAAAACACTGGTCTGCCAGGCTTTGTTATACCAAGATGTTCCATGCCTCAGTGAGGAGGCTGTGGTGGTAAGCCTCAAATCCTGGAACCAGAATGTGGGTTCATTGATTAATCAACACATATCTTGGAGTAGCTGCAAGTGTTCAGAGAAGTGAGCAGGGTTTCATGGCAAAAGCTGCTACATGAATCTGGACACATAATTAAAGACTTATCTCAGAAGTCTGTCTTCTGGTTCCCAGAAACTCATGATGACAGTGAACAGGTTGCAATCTTAATTGATGAAAATAGTGCTCATTCTGTCCTTATGTACATTATCATTGATCCATTCACAGGGACAGGCTTGTTATTTGATAGAATGACTTTTTCATTAAAATGACTTCAGCTGATTCAAGATTTTATCTGTGTGGTTATTCTCTTTATTTATGTCGACTTGGATATTTGAAACTTTCCATGTCATAGAAAGTTTAGTGGAGAAAAAAAAGTCCATGGCTCTCTCTCTTCTCCCCCCCTTTGCCCCCCACTTACCTTGGCCAGATATCTGGTGATATGGAAAGTAGAGTTCTTTGAGTTACACTAGGTTGTTCATTGGCCAGCAGAAGTTGTTCAGTCATGGAACTTGGTTTCTAACCAAACTAGGTCAGCTCTGATACAATGTGACATCCCTTGGCATAGACTTTAGGAGCACAGGGTTCTCACTGTGCTGAGGTGGAAAAGAAAAGGAGAGCATCAAACTAGGGTTTTCATGGAACGATTCAAAACATAATTGGCATAAATCATGGACTGTTTTGAGTATGCATCATTCACTGAAGCTGGGTTTTTTTTTTTTTTTTTGTCCCTACACAGTAAACTATAAGTAAATGAAAGATTAATTTAAAAAATAAATAAATAAAACAACTCACTGATTTATTGTTGGTTTTCATTTTAATGATAGAAATAAAATTCATTGGCAGTTCTAAAAGCCCTGTAATCTCCTAATGGCTTTTATTGATTTTTTTTTCTTTTTCTAAACAAATAATCCTTCTTAAAGTGGAGAAATAGGCTACTAAATTCCTTGTGAATTAAATAAAAACCTTTTCCTTTTTGTATCCTTGACACATTTTTGAGGCTGACAACTCCTGAAGCTCCATGTATATTGGATGTGACATAATTTAGTTTTAGCAGCTATATGGGATTCAACCTTAGACAAGTGACCTTGTAGCAGACTATTGTAACTGGAAAGATGGGGATGTCAGACACCTCTCTGGTCCTCCTCTTCCCCCCCTACCCCTTTTTAAAGGATCATTAATACTTAGTTCATGTAATGATTGTTCTGTAGATCATTGACCTTGAAACCTTTTTAGGTTGGGACTAAATGGAAAGACGTGGTCTCCAAGTGCACGAGATGTCATTTTCAGCCACTGCTTCTGTTTTATGCAAACCCGGATGGTTCAGCTGTGTCCACTGAAGATGCTCTTAGGCATGTCGTCCATTGGTCCTATTATAAAACCTCTGCTGATGAAGATCTTGGTAATTTATTCAGTGCCTTCACTATCAGTGTCAAGATTTGGGGACCAGATCATTAGGTGTTTGGTAGATTCATTATGGTGCTGAGGACAGTGTGTCACCGGATGGATTTATTGGGAGCAGAGATTGTGAAAATCTATGAGCCAGCCTCTTTTTATTTCAATTGTATAGAAGATAATTAGTACTAGAAATTCATAGAGATTGCAGAGGAATCTGAAATCTGCAACTCCAGACATCATACCTAAACTGAAACCCACAACTCCTGCCTAGTTGGTTAGGTCACTGGGCTGGAAACTGTATCTCTGTACCTTCTGCCAAAATGGTGCCATATTGAGAAGGGGGAGACGGACTAATCTTCTAAAAGCAAAAGCTAATTTTAAGAATGCCCAGAAAATGGTTAGTTTTTAGTTACTAGTTGACAATGTTTCTGTTTCAAAGGCTTTGAAAGGCCCTCTACTCATAAACCAGAAAGTACCAAAGAAGATGGATATGGTCATCAGGTAAAGCAGAGAATCAATCAAAAATTGCATGCTGATGACACTGTGGCTTTGACTCGCAGCCCTGTCTTGACAAGTGGTGGGAAAGGACCAGGTATAGATTTGTGTGCCATGTGTGTCTTTGTGTCTGTCTATCTATCTATCTATGAAGTGCCATTTTAAAATTTGTAATTTAGTCTAATTCTTTCATGAAGCCTAAGTTCTTTGTGTAGGCCTAACTTTTCATGTACATAAACAAGGCACTTATTTAGCTAGTGTTGTCACCAGAAGAGCACAAGGTTCTGTGTTTCACAGTTTCGTTATATTTTAATATATGTATTGTTCTTAAAGCTCATTTTTCATTCAGTAATTTTGTTTGAACTATGAATTCAGCATTTTTTGAGGTACCAGTAAGTCAAGGAGGTTGCCCAAAACCTATAATCTAAATTGGGCATATGACATAATTTAATAGACTCATGATCTCAGTGATAGGATTATCCCCCTCAAATCATCCCTTATTGTCTCATCCTATTCATTTTTTTCCATGTCTTTCCATACATTGTGGAGTTGGAAAGGATCTCAGAGGACATCTAATAATCTTCTCACTTTATAGAGGGGGAGATTGGAGTGCTTGGAAAAGTTTAAGCAGCTGCCCAAGAGATTGAGCAGCAGAGAGGGCCCTCTCTGTGTGGCTAAAACCTTGGATGGGGAAAGTTATTTCCCTTATCTCTCCCATGGTTCAGTAACCATGTACTATTTTTCCCCTCAATAGTATTTTATTTTTTCAAATACATGTAAAGATAGTTTTCAACATTTCATTTTTGTAAGTCTATATTCTTCCTCACTTAACTCTTCCTTCCTTGAGACAACAAGCAATCTGATATAAGTTAAATCTGTGCAGTCCTTTTAAACATAATTCCATATTTGTCATGTTGAACTACTACAGACTACAGACTTTTAAGAATCTGAGCTGAAGTACATTGTAATGTGGAAATCTCCATAAGTGAGGCATCAGTCAATGCTGTGGAGAGTGGAGATACTTTAGAACCAATTGTTTGTTCTTGACCTGATTCTTAATATAATCAGACTCTGCTTTGTTTTTGTCTGATTCCACAGTCAATTTTTAGTTAGGATTATAATTTGTGTGACTTCAGTTTGAAGTGAAATAGATCAAGGGTGCCATATTTAGTTTTGGTTAGGAAACCCCAAACTCCAAGCATGGTAGTGTTCACCTTAATTTTACTATAAACAAAGCTTTTAAATTCCTTTATTATGCCTGTTTGGCCTTGATAATGATTAATCTTACCAGAGGTAGGAGCCAGAATTTAACAACATCTATGGGGGGGAAAAAAAAAACAAACAAAAAAAAAACCTAATGATTTTTTTCTTTCAAATTTTTAATACCTAATGCTTGAAGTTTTCTTTTTCTTTTCTGATATATCAATGTAACTCTCTTATCTTTCAGGGATATTACTTTTCCAGGGAACACATTTTTTGGTTTTAAGCAACACTCATTCCAGGCGTCAGCTGGGCCAGTTTCTAATTCTGACACTTTTAGATTTTTAGTTATTACACAGTAAATGGTAACCTTGTGCTCTTCTGGCATATACCACTTTTAAATATTTCAGTGCTAAGATTTGTCCCAGATTTTCTAATTGTTCAGAAGAAAATATAGATCTTCCTTCATGATCAGATTCTTTTTCCAGTTAAATTTGGTCATAGTGACCAGAGGGAGAAGCTCAAGGACATTTCCAGGGAATGTGCCCAAAAAGCCGCTGAACAGAAAAACTTCCTCTCCTCCCAAAGAAGAGATTTGGAGAGGGAACAGAGGAAAGAGACTGGGAGACACCGAGGTAAATGCCAGATCTTGTAATAAACACCTGACAAAGACATGTCTGAGGGCTTGGCTGTCTTTCTCAGATGTGCCCTTTAAGAAACACGAGTGATTGTGACCTCTTACCATCCTTCCCCTTCCCTTTTCCTGATTTTATTCTGGTTATTATTCTCACACCTCAAAGATTGCTTTAGAAATCCATTAGGGGTTGTGGTGCCATTGTATAAGCTGAGGCACTTTCAGTAGAGGCCCCTCTGTCTGCCCTCACCCCAGCAGCCAAATATCACAAGCATTATCAGAGGTGTCTGTGGTTAAGTGCTCCTTCTCACAGCAGATAGCTCATTCAATTCATGTGTTTAAAAAATGGCTGCCCAAAGCTTAATGCTTTTTTTTGTTTGTTTGTTTTTCATTTTTCAGATTTGCCCAGTGAGGATCTATCTCGCTTTAAGTCTGGAGCACCCCTTGCTGCCTCAGCGAATGGATTTCGGCAGCATGGCAGCCAACCTGGGTCTTCCAGCCAAGGGAAAGGGTCTTCCCGACATGAGCGTGCCACACCCCAGGGTCGAACCTCCACACAAGTGCCAAATTC